>NCQV01075979.1:29023-43911 GCA_002740545.1 Lophocereus schottii | reverse complement strand
GGTCATACAACATTTTTTTACCCACGTTATAACTTCCATAGTAATTTTCGATCAAACCAACTAAAATGGAGGCTGATCCGGTATTTTGTAGTTATACAACTTGATTGCCAGAGAGACCAATCCCTCAACAATGTCTGCTCTGTACAGGTTGAAAGCATTGATGATAAGGCTACTATCTCTGACGTCTAGGAAGGTTACAATGATGCTAGTCTTTCGTAGAAACATTTTCACAGCAATTTGCCTGACAAAAACAGAACCAACAAAGAAATGAAAGGAATCAATGTTGTCTACCCTGTATTTCATTCCTTTGCTTGATGCCTTCTTGATTTTAGGTCGACGACAATGATTGAGATGTTGTCAGAACTATTTCTCCTAATAGCAAGCTGCGTGAGTTTATCAGCCACGACTTGTGCTGGAGAAATATCACTGGCTTCCATCAACCTGCGCCTCCGTCTTAGAAGGCGGCGAGCTACCTCACCAACCTCATCATTCGACATGACGTCCCAAAGCCCATCGCTTGCCAATATCAAACACTCGTCTTCGTCACTTCTTGTCATAAACGTGATCTCGGGCACTGGAATTATATAAGGGCTCATATACCTATCACCTGAAACAACAAATTATGGGCATCATTGAAAGTTTGATTTGCATAGACATGCAGACTTCATTCATCTCATCTTCGACGATAATTACAGATCTTCTATGAAATTAGACAGCTAATTTCTGAAAGTTTCAAAGCTCTCCTGATACTTCAAGAGCTCCACTAAAATTTTACAGCGCCACTGAAAGTTTCTTACCAAGACTTTCACATACACTTAAAAGTCAGGATTCCACCAAAATTTTCATGGTTCCCCAAAGTGCAGCAATCAGACAACAGGAACATTGCCACTAGGGCCAAGGCTGAAAAAAGATTATCCTGAGAAAGGAGCTATTTTTGGCAGATAACTAAGTGGTTTCATGGATATGGAGATCATGGGAGCTTTATTAGCCAGGCCACAAAAGAGGACCAAAGTCATCAGGTGCGACTAAAAGTTGGTGAATAACAGAGCATTCTGTCATTGCGTTTGTTCTCTTTGGAAAAAGCGGCAGGTAAAGATTCCATGAAGTCTCTCACTGTCTCACATGAAATTCACAAATTAGATCCCACCCCTTTACCATGCCTGAGACCATACAAGGACATTTCTGAATTCCCAAGAATTCATTGACAGAATGAGAAAGAATTTTTCTCTCGGACATGTGATTTCAATAACAAAGAAATAGCAGTTGCCTTGGTTTTAAAAAGCCCGCCTGAGGCACGCCTAGCACGCCTCGGTGTGAGGCTTCTAGGTGAGGGGATGAGATGCGCCTGAAGGATGCAAGGCTATATCTTCCCCCTTTTTCTTCTTTTTTTAAGCCTCGCCTTTAACTTTTTTTCTTTTTCTTTTTTCAGAGCTAAAATGTGAGCTATTGTTATACAATAAGTGTATGCATTGGGAAACTATGATCATAAGATAACATATCTTAAGGTTATTTACGGTGTTCCTGCTTATTTATGTCTAATCACTTTTTTAATGCATTTATCTAATTTGTTTATACGAAATATGCTTTGTGAAATATGAAAAACTTTAAAAAATTTTTGCACACAAGTGCGCCTCATATACATGATGCGTGCGCCTTCGCCTGGCGTCTTGCGCTTTAGGACCCTATGCCCCTCACTCCTTTTAAAACTAAGGCCGTTGCAGAACTTGGGATAAGGCATAGTAATGCTGTCTGGAATTATCATGCATGAGATTAGCTTGTAAGGTTCAAATTTACAAGTATATTTCACTTTGGGGCCAAGTTATTTCCAACAGCAGGACAAAAACAAATATTCAGCAGAAAACGATGAAGTTCAACACAAAAGGTCATTCTTCATCACACAGAACGATTCAAAGAATGCATAGGAAAGATACAGGATGACAGAGAGAGGAACTGGAGTAGGGAAACTCAAATCCTTTGTGCAAATATAGGGGATCTATATAACCTACAACATTGAAAAACTGAATTCCTCTCATCTTAGTTTGACTATCCAAGTAAATCTCCACTTTTTCCACTTCCGTTCACTTAAGTACAAACTCCCACAATGGCCACAATATGCCACACGAAAGGTACCTACCAACATGAAAATCACGTGTCCAGATGAAAAATGAACTAAAAGAAGCTCATTAGCAGTTAAAGGTAACTAGGCACGAATAGGATAGTCAAAGGTCACACAAATCTAGAGCTCCCCAAACTCCACTGTATTGAAAAATGTCAGGTGATGGTTGTGGTAAGTATCATTTTTGGTCTATAGGTTTACAGTAGTGAGTCATCATCATCCAACTGAGTGCAGTTTCCTTGGAAGCTATGCATATTCCTGCCCTATTTTAAACTTAGTGTGATACCCTGTTCGCTGAGCAGTTAAATGATTATGGTGGATTGTCACCATTCATGGCTCTACACTTTTCTAAAAAAGTAGTTCGAAGTAACTATCGCAGCCAAGGTGTTATAGATTGCACGAAAGTCAAGTCAGGTTTGAACCTATAGGTGATAGGCCCACCACATTTTAGCAACTTTGTAGAACCATTTCATGGGTGGAAGTACCGAGAGTTGTTTTTCGGCTGACAACTAGTTGTCAAACCATCACAATTATTCACAAACCTTTCTAGCACAGTTATTCCTCACCCACCATGCTCCATGGATAACTTCCCCATAGCTATGGGTCATCCGTCCTAAAGTTACTCCAAGGCAAACAGGCTTGAGTCGAACATGCATAACTAAGAAGTCATTACAAATGGACCCTAAAGAGGAAGGTACAACTTTGGCAATATAAGAAGTAATATCAAATCCTTTAACCCTTCTAACCATGTGTTGTTACATGTACCCTCCTTATAAAACACATCTTAGTCATTGTGAGGATGTCAACCAAACAACTTACGGATCCTCCAACATACTTTCTGATGCCGGACTCTTGCTTCCCACCCCATGGTATTACCAGAGCTCCGTTGTTCATGGGCATAAGACCTGGTCACGGGTCAAATCTGCTACTATCTATAATGCCTCAACATTTCCCTAGCCATGGAAAGTTACTCAAAATTCTGTCCAAACGGACAATGGGTGCACAAACCCTTTCCAGCTTGCTTTGTCCCTCACATGTCACATCATGACAAGTTGGGTCATCCATCATAAGATTGCTCCAAGTCAACTATGGTCAATTGTGTTGGTCTTAAATGAATTACTATTAAAGGGAGGAGTACCTTCAGTGATACACATTGTCATGTTAAGTCATTTAATCCATCTTTGTCTTCTTTGACCATGCTTTACATTGTTATACCTCCTTTAATTGCATATCTGGCATGCAAAGTAGAAATGCAGTGATATGAACACGCGGTGAACTATTGTGGATTCTTAAAAGCCCAGTTACTCCAATATGAGCAAAAGGTTCAGGGAAAATTAGTGAGGCTCAAAAACAACTATCAATAACATTCTTGGTCTGTCAAGCAAAGTTACTATACGATGATCCAACATAAGACATTGGATTAGAACTGTGCAAAAGCTTGCCAAAGTTGGATGATGGAGAAGGATGATTTTATGTGAAAAGTCCAGGAGTAGCCATAATAGAGTCACAGGTCAACGCCTGCTAGTACGGATGCTACTTTTGTCTCTTATTTTCCTCATCTAGTTTTTCTTTTCTCTTTACTCAGCAATTCTTAAAATTTCTTTCTTTGGCAGGGGGCGGCACACAGGAATATGACACATTAGCCAGTAGCTCAAGCACTTTGAATCAATGGATCATCTCAAAGGAAATGGTAAATATTGGAGAGGAAAAAGACCTATAGCTCGAGACATGGCAAGGACTCCGAATACCCTAGCACCTTTCCAGTTTATAACCTTTCCACCCTCTCCTTCGATTCTTGACAATTCATCTGCTCTATCTGGCTGCAGAAACAGACAACAAAATGCAATTTGTCGTCATTTTGGGAACTGTGATTTTGACAGGTCATGCAATAGCTAATATGCAGGTTGCATCTTTCCAATTTTTACTGCTGAGAAATGAGAGCAGACAGAGGAATTTTCAATCAGTAAAACCTCTAAAGAAATAAAACAGGATCTGTGAACATGCACACATTTGGTACATGGGGAAAAGTTTGAATGAGTGACTGTCTAGAACAGCAGACCAATGAGATTCCTGTTTTTGAAATTATTTGGTACAGATTAAGGGTTACATTATGAAAATGTTTTGCATGCATCTTGACTTTCCCATACCTCTACATAGGACTCAGTAGGAGGCTCACATCAGGCATCATATGATGAAAATTCTGTGCAAAAATTGTATCCACAGAAGAGTGGGCTGACTGATGACACTTCCATATGTTCATATAGACAACAGCATGCACAAATGCCGATTGTAGGGGCTATCAACAACCACTAAAACAATGCTTTACAAATGGATTATATCATGTGTTACCTCATCCTACGTAACCAAATTGATAGTTCTGGATGTCATGATCTTTTAGAGAAGCATATCGCCTTGTTCTAGACTGTTGACACATCATTCTACATCAATCTAACAAAGTATTGACAATGACATCTACTCTATTGAACAACCTCAAAAGAATTTTTCCGACCCTAGAGATTTTGCAATAGCTTAGAAATAGTTTAGAACCCATTCACAATTTACTGTAATATTTATTTGACCCTCAAATGATGACGAGCAGAAGCACAACTAAGCACATAGATCGACTGTCGTGGCAACTTTACTGGAAAACTACATTCAATTTTGAGCGGCTGTGAAAACTACAGTAAAGAGTTGAGGGTTGCGAATATAATTTCAACATACTCCTAGGAGGATGTCAACAAAGCACGCATGGAGACTTTTTCTCACCTTATGATCAACAGTCAAAGGGATGGTCTGCGTTCTCCTGCAGAGAATAGCCCTTGAATCGCCACAATTGGACAAAATAATCTGACAACTTGATACAACCGCCACGACAGCAGTAGATCCAACCATCTCTGAGGCAACTGCTTCTGTGGTAACCTCCTCATCAGCCCTCTTAAAGCCACTAGAAAATGCTTCTTTCCATTTCTTCTGCCATTCAAATCCATCAATCCTTTGCTGATCCCACTCTTCAGCTATAACTTCATGCATTTTTCCAGCACAAAACTGAGCAACCTAGCAGTGAAAAATACAAGAAAGTTGAGATTAGTGTGGATGGAGATGACAATCCAGTTTTTTGATTTTTATTTTTAAATTATTACTGTACTAGTTTTCTTTAACGGTGGGAGGAGGGGAAGTGATGGATGCAAGCAAGTTCCACAATTATACAAAATGCTTTTGCTCCAGGTGCAAGTGAGATTTATGCACATTTTCAGCTTCAGTCATCATAGTGGCTCTTAATCGCCACTATTCAGCAAGTCAATCACACAAAGATGGCCTCACTAAATTCCTCCATCCCCCTAGGAAAAAGAAGACAAACAAAAAAGAAACCCCTAAAATATATGACATGTCTGGCTCAGACTTACGGCATGTTCATTCATCATCAATGTTGCTGTCAATATATGTAATACAGATGAAACTTTGACATCCCATCATCTTTCCCTCTCCTCCCCCTTCTAATTTAGGGACAATCTAATCCATTATTCACAATTGTTCACAGCAAGGGAAAGTAAATCTCCTAATGAACTTCTATTGCGACAAATAGATTTGTCACTCATAAGTTCAATGACCAACGAACAAGGCACCTAACGGCAATGCCAAGTGCGATAATGGTTGCGTTGTTATCTCTGTGCTTTGTTGGGCATACTACGTTTCTAGAGTCAATTGTATTTTCTACGAGTTTAATTAATGCCCCTAAATTGTCAATAAGAAATTTACGTGGTTTTTTTTTTGGATCAAGGAAAGAAGAAATATATTTCATTAACAAAAGGATGGATGCAACACTAGCATCCTACAAAAGGCTATACACATCCCATATGCACACTATTCACAAAATCTCAAAGATCAAGATAAGAGTAACAAAAGATCCCTTTATTCCAAAAACAGAGAGAATTGATGAAATAATCTTTAAACATTAAAGCTGCATCTCCACACCTCAAAGACTCTCTTATTTCTTTGACGCCAAATGCTCCAAAAAATAGCATGAGGAGAAATTGAAGTGATGATTGAGATATGCTAAATGATTGTGCCGTGAGCCCATGACACACAGCTTCTTATGCCACTTGACAAATAGATCTTCATGAAACTATGAGTATGCCCCAAAATCAATTAGTAATAAATACATCTCTCTGGGCTAGCTTCATCACAGAAAAAAACTCAAGAGAGTATATGGTTCAACATCTAGCAGCCTCCTAATATTCTTGCTAGCTGGCATTTTGCTTTGTCTTGGTCAGAGATGATAGAAGCAGGCAGCAGTCATATGCCAATAAGAATCCACAGCACTGGCAGAAATTTTTTATTAAAGAAAAAAATTTAAAAAATAAGAAAGATGGGAACGGCTAAGGTTAGGAATCCCAACCACAACAGAACCTGCTTTTAATGCTTCAGGGGCATCACATTGTATGAATATAATAATAACTCTAGAGAGGAAACTTTTCTCTTTTTCTTTCTTTCTTCCCTTTTTGGAGGGGGTGACAGGGAGGAGGGGGTCACCCTTTCAATCCAGCTAAGATTTGCCTGTGCGCACAAGGCACCATCTTTGAAGATATTTAGATCTATCCACGCATAGAAAATAATAATTTACCCAATATAATCCATATTATTATTGCTGAGCTCCCTAGCATTTCCTGCACAGGTTCCTAATTGGCTGAAAACGTAATCACTCTATACTTAAAAAAATTTTGAGCTAACCAATCCCTAACCAATAGGGAGAAAATTAGTCAACATCTGACAGGGAAAGATGCTTCAATATAATACAGAAAACCAGTGAGGCTAATGCTAGATTCTGATTAGTTCTTGCAATCTGACCAATGAGAACACTGTTTTCCTGAAATTTTTACTTCTAAAGATGAGCCGCTTACGTTTTCTCCCATCTGTAATTTCCCTAGTCTACCATAAAGTAGCGCGTCGCAGCCTAATGAATTAGATAACCTTTCAAACATTCACCCCAGACAATACAGAAATGGGATATCCTCCATCCAGCTGTTTGCATCAATGGCAAATCATTAAATCATCCAGACTGAATGGGGAATGGTCAGTAACCACACAGCATATGCAAGCAAGTAAACTACTTAAAATAGAAATAAAATACTATGTCAGGAATGTCGAAGGAACCAATAGAAACAACTTTGGAATTTAAAACTATGTGGTGGTCATGGAACTGACGCACCATCAATTCTTTTTCATTTCGATAAGAAAAAGCTCGAACTTAGCATTTATAGTCTGATCTGTCATGGTAGACAATTAGAAAGCCGCAATGGAAATTTCATCACATTCTACATGATAATTATTCTTTGGCATTAATTAGTAATGGCTAATGAATGAAAAATAACATAATGCCCAACAGCGTTATCAGCTTATTCTAATCAAAGTAGCTACACATTTGCATCAATCCCAAATGGAACTACAACCATCTTAGCATAATCTCTAGAATAGATTAAGACATTACTTTCCAAACATGAACCCACCACAAGAATGACTGAATAAGACTGTTTTAATGCTTTCAAGTATGGAGCTTGAGGGCTCTGTCCACCCCCCCCCCCGGTTATCATTGCGCTAATTATGCTAACTGCCTCTCTAGTGTCCGTGCGGGTGTTCAATCCTCTACACCATATATGTGCTACTGCTGTAAGAAATATATTAATGGATTCAGATTGGGCACCAAGCTCCCTAGGTTCAAGGTTGACAGTTGATACAGAAGTAAGTCAGAGCGGCTTCTCTAAGATGAAGACTTGCTAGGAAACAGCTAAATTGCGGTCAATCAAGCACAGAAGAGAGAGTTCAGAAGTCAGAACTAGTAAATGTAAGGCATTTCCCCAGTTTCCAAGACCACTAGTGTCCGAGTTCTGCACAATCTCACCATTTGTCACAGAATAATATATCCAAACCCTCAGTTCTAGGGACTGCATTCATTATGCAAATCAATTGCCATAAGCATATCGTACCAACAAATATGTACTATCACAGAAAAACTGTCTCAAGGGGTTGATCAGCTCCCAATGTAGCATGCCACTTCTAACACGTATACATGAAATGACGAAACCTCAACACCTAGTTGGAGGCATACTCACTGGAGATGATGGCATACCAACCCTCAGCTCAAGTTTGAGGACTAACTAATCCTCTAACTCAAGTTTTTCCCATCGCCCATAACTCAGCAACATCAATTTCTTTGTTATTCTTACTACTAAGGTGAAAAAACCAACCAAATTTGAGTGTTAAACAAGTAAAGTCTTGAGCTGAAGTTTCGGTTGGTTGTCATTTTGTGAGAAATTGCAATTGCTTAAGAAGTTTGAATTTCTACAGTTTTAATTGCACTCCGGAAAAACTGCTCCACAAATTTATTATTCCGCACCAACAACCAAACACCGGGATTCATACAAACCAAAAACCATCTAAATTAAATAAAGATTAAAAAATTAAGCATCATACTTCACATGGAAATTAAATACTGGAAATGAATGAAACTGAGCAAGCATTTGCATCATACCTCGGAGCCACCATGGCCGTCATAGACACCAAAGAAATGAACCGGCGCCGCCACACCGGAGCTTGGAGAACCTGGCGCCGTACACCCGCCGACGTGGCAGCAAGTGCGAGACATGAACCCTGGAACCACTGCAACGGCGTCCTCCATCTCCGACCGCCGCCCAATCACCGACGTGTACCCCCAGCTCACTCTCTCCTGCCTTCCGACGCACCTCGCCCTCGCCGCCGGTGTCTCTCCGTGGCCAGAAACACTCGCCGAAGCAAACCCTACCTCCACGACCGGCCGCACTTCCGCCTCGGCGATCTCGCCGGAGCTGCCACTGCTGGCTGTCAACGTCTCGCCGGAGCTCACCGAGTCCTCGCCGGAGAACAACACACTTGAACTCGTCGACGCCTCGTCGAAATCCGTCGGAGATGCCGGCGGTCTCAAGTCCGCGCTGTCAGACAACTCCATTGCCACAGCTTCCGACTCCTAACCCTTAGAGAGAGAGGGGGAGAGAGAGAGAACAGAAAGAGAGAAGGGTGGGGATAAAAGGAGAGAGGAGAGAGAAGGTACAGCGAGTAAGATGACGACACTTGGAGGAGAGAAAAAGATTTAGCGAGTGAGTGATTGAATTGAGTTTGATATTTGGGCTTTTTCGGCTCGTTGTGACCACGTGTCCCTGCTTTTTGTAATTAAATTAATATTGGTGGGCCCAGTAGGCATTGATTCGGTGTGGACAAGTCCACACAAAGCGTGGAGATCCACGCGCTGTCGTCACAAGGGTCCCGAGGTGATGACGTGGGAGGGCGGTGGGGTTTTTGTTGCGTTTGGTCTTTTCCTACTTTTTCGGAGGAGGAAATTGGTAATCCGTCCACGTGTCCCTATTTGCCCAACGTCCGAAACGTTTCGAGTTCTTGTCCATCATGTTTTTGACGGAAGAAACGTTGCTACTGTTGATTAAGATTGGGATAACGACAACATCAAGTGTCACAAGTCTAAAGTTGAATTCGCTCTACTATTCTTCACGTGTTCTGGTGAATTATTTGTATTGGAGGATCGAGTTCATATTCTGTGCATATATCTCATTTTACGCATTCAGAAAAACAATTGAGTTTGTCGATGATTTTTGTTGTAATGGAGTAAAATACAAATTTAAAATTACCAAAATAATTTAGCATAATGAAGAGGGATTTATAAGTCCTCAATTAGTTAATTATTCCGCACGTAGAATCTTGATGAACATTCAAAACATTTTCATCTCAAACACCTTCGGTTTGTCCTAATAGGCTGAGCTCTCCTCACTTTAAGTATTGTACGTTCTTAAGGATCCATAATATTCGATTGAAGCAAAAAAAAAAAATCTAAAAAAAAGATTTGTTCGTCAATGCAAGCCTATCATAATAAAATCTTAGCATTGTCCTGGGAAGACTTGAAGAAAGACAAAGAATGATCTTGTTGAAGGCTATCTAAACCAAGAGTTTTCTCACCCCTATTTCCTCCTCAATGTATATTGTATCCTCCCCTTCCCCTCTCACCCAATTGTGCAAGATCATATTGTTGATTACCCTTTTACCTCTATTTTGTATGATAATAATTTAGGTAGAATCTCTATAAAAATTAAAGAGTTACCTAAGTTGTATTTTTCATATATGTATTTACTCTTTCCCCCAAGGCCTCAAGGGAAAAAAAAAAATCAACACAAACTCATGACTATGTCTCAAGTCACTAGTTTTTATAAACTTTCAAGGTTTTTAGTTTTATCAATGTCAGATAAACCATACTCTTATATTCCCACATAATTTGACTCACTTCATTAGGCTAGCGAAGAATCTTAATTTATAGGTTTCAAATCAACTTCAAGTGCGCCTCTTTAAACAATGAACCAGCGTGCCCATATCCATGTGGATGCATGGGAAGTCTTGTGAATTTTTAGTCGTAGTAACAATTATGAGTTTTTTAATTACACTAGAAAGTTTTTAGTTTTACAGTTATGAAAATGATATATACATGTTGCACTCAATAATCTAGTAACTTTATATAAAATTTTGAACATGTTTTGAATTTAAAAATTCAATTACTTTTTAAGTCTAATTTACTGACTTTTTAAGTTAATCAAAACATACGAACATACTCCAATAGAGAGAAATCTTACCTAGTTACACATATAGATGTCACATTGCTAAAATAACATAATGATGATCACTTGAACAAAATAATAAATCAATAGTTCACAAATTGTGGTATTAGAATGCACAATATGAGCTTTTGTCTATAAAAAATATTTCACAGTTTTACCATGCGGTGATACATGTTAATTGAGACCAAACTCCTTGTAATATTCCGTCTTCCACAAACTCTTCTTGCATGCGCAACACCTTCTCCCTCCATTGGAAAACTACCAAATTTATTTTTCCAAAACATTAAATCATCAAAAGTATTTTTGTATGGGAAAAAAAAAAGAAGTAAAACTAATTATATCAGATTGAGATTTAAGGGAATGGAGCCTCTCAAGCTCAGGTATGATTCATTGAGATCATAACACTCTTCTATATATAAGAGTAACAATTATCGTCATATCGTATATAACATTTTATATTCCATATTTATGTTTATGTTCAAAGAAAATGTAATAAATCAAAAGGTCAATCTCTATTTATTATTATTTGGTATTATTACGATCAATGTAATAACAATATAAGATGAACGGGTGAATATTGTATCACAACATTTTATTGGGTATATTTTTTTTAAAAAAAAAGGTAACAATAATTGTATTAGAATTACAATCGTTTAAAATTTATATGTTTCATAAAAATAGAAAAGTAAAAATAAGAATAATTATTATTTTTTTGTTATTTTATAATAGACATAGATTTAGGTTATGAATTAATGTCAAAGTTGTGAAACCTTGTCATGTGTCACACACACACACACACACACACATATTGGTAGGATGAGCTACGCGAAATGAGTCGGATGAGTGCATGTAGGTGTCGTATGCCTCTCACCCAGAATAATTCACCAAACAAAGCGCCGATGATCACTGAAACTAAAACTATTGATCACCAATTAAGATTATAAGTGAAAATATATATTATGATTTTTAATGAAAGTAAACCTCAAATATATAAAAAATAAAGCTCTCCTAACTATAATTGAAGATACTATTTATGATCAATGAACAAATTTATAATAAACATCACAGATCAACTGTTGACCAAACATAATTCTGATGTCACTAAAACTAAATTTATTGATCAACAATTAATATCATAAATAAAAATATATATGATGATTTTTCATGAAAATAAAGCTGAAATTGCAACAAATAAAGCTCACATAACTAGAATTGACTATATAGTTTATGATCAACAAATACATTCATTATGGCTACCATAGATAGATCAATTGACCACCAAACATAATTATGATAATCACTAAAATTGGTTCCATTGATCGCTAACTAATGTCCAAAAAAAAACTTATGTTATGATTTTTGATGAAAATGAAGCTAAATTTATCACCCAAAAAAAACTCACTTATTTACAAATTGACTGTGTAATTATGATTAGCAAACATATTTATAATAATCATCAATCCTAATTTCACGACCACTGTATAAATTAAACATTCTACTCACATATCGATAATAAACACGATCACCAAACATGTATTCTCATGATCTTTACAAGAAAATACTACCTAACATCATACATAAAAACATATATTGTAAATATAATAAATGATGGATATGCTTGGTGATTAACAGTTTTAGTTTCAGTAATCCATAATTTTAGTTTTAGTCATCATCAGTACTCTGTTCGGTAATCAACTACGAGAGAGAGACAAATAATGCCTTTATGGACTCATCGTACGTATTCTATACAAAACATAATCCCATACGAGTAGAACCCCGTATATATAGAGTAGAAATGCATACTTTAAAAGAATCTCACCCCCAAATGATGCCTCACATGGGTTTTCTCAAAAGCTTTTAAGGCAAGGTCGCCAGAACCGCACCGATGAACAAACCAGTCAAGTTATCTAGTCAATGGTTGGACCGATTAGATCAGTTCAACTAGATAAAATCATTTTTTTTGGATTTTTAAAAATTAATATTTTTAATTAAAGTATTACCATACTCATAATCATTTTTCATTTTTATACAAAAATACCAATTTTATTCATATAAGCCATAACTCATTTATAATATTAGAAACAATAAACCATATTTTCTGAGAATATTAAGGTAAAAAGGAAATTTACAATATTAGAAACAAGAGCCTGTCCTCAACTTTCCTATCTCCTGAATGGCCCATCAGTTCCTCTCAATGCAAGAAGTGCAAAACCTATTCACGGATTCCAATAGCCTTATAAAAACAAATTTTACTTCTATTATGAACAACTCCTAGAGATACTGGTTCTTTTTCATACGTCAATTATAAAATATCAATCACAATCTACTTTAATCTACTTCAACTCACTTTTACTATTTTAACGAAATTTAATTTATCATATAAAAAAATTCAACCCACTTCAACCTATTTCAATCCACTTCAACCTACCTCAACCTGCTTCACTCTTTTATCCATCCCAATTTACCCATAAAAAAAGTAGACCCTTAGTCAAAAACTTCCCGCCAAACCTAGTATCTACCTACTGTGTCTTCCCTTCTTTCTCTCTCAATCTCTCACTACCTGTCTGTCTTCCATCTCCTAAAAAAGAAAAGAAGTAATGTTCATCTCTACAGAGTCACCCACTCATTAGCCCGGATCTGACAGCTGTTGAAAGGAGGTCGAACCATTGAGTTTACCTGTTCCTGGCTAGATTAGTCCAACTGGCCGGTTTAGTCCAGTATAGTCCCTGCTGTAACCTTGTGTTGAAATTGTTCGTTTCAACAATAAAAATTAATGGTAGACAATATGAATCGATAAAAAATGATAAGAAGAGGTAAGTGATGTGTTAATGCTTCTAGACGTTGAAATGATGCATGATGCATCTTCTTCTGTTCAATCTTTCTCTTTTTTTTTTTTGGGGTGATTGATTGAATGTAACCCTGGGATTAAAGGCTGCAACGGTTAGTATTCCAGGTACAAATCACACCTCACACCTTTATTGTAATCAAAGTATTCATCATTCGGAAACTTTAATAATTGCACTTATATTCTTGCGTACAACAGAACGCGACCTCCAAGTACTATCGAACTTCGTCCGGAATTGGAGCATTTCTTATTCTAAGCGAACTACACCACTATTGCTGGTAGGACATGCCAATGAAAACATCACATCTAAATCAAGGCTTGTTTGTTTTGAGGTGTTTAACTCAAGCTTTATGTCAAAGGATTTAAATCCCAAATGTTTTCTTTAACTCTTTTTTCGTCAGTCTGTTAGAATCAGTAATTTTTATGATTATGATAATGATACTTATAAAGGTAAGATCATTTATATATGAATTTACCTAAAGTTCGTACAAAGAGGACCTGCATTAAAAGTTGTTGTTATTGTATGTTTTTTCCTTAAACAAATACAATATTAATGAAAGAAGAAAAAAAATAGTTGCAACTTGCCCAATAATGATATAGGGATGTTTCAAATATGTAAAAGCTAACATCTTTTATGATTTAAATTTAAATACCTACATCCACTAACGCAATCTAAATAACTGAGTAACTAAATATAATTTATTTTTAAAAATCGAATAATAATAAGTTGTCATAAATATGAATACTATCAATGGAGGAGGAAGGAAAGAAATTTAAATTTGTTTTGTATAGGTTGTACACATGTAAGGCTTTCAAAGCGTACAAATTATCTTTACTAATATATTTTATTTCACATGGTATTATAGCAATTTTAAAAAATTGAAAGTTTCGAACCTTCAAACTTTCCTCTTTTATTTTAATTTTGTACCCCATAATACATCCAAACCAAACCTGAAATTCTTAGACATATATTTATAATGCATAGATGTAAATAAAAATTATATTTATATCCTTTATTTTCAAATAACTAAAATGAGGAAAACATTATCCAAATGTTAATAAGGGTGTTTGGCAAATAACTTTTTGAAGAATTTTTTAGATCAAGATTAATTGTTTGACTAAGTCACAAGTTAATTTAGGTGTATCGTGAGAGTATATGTAATAGTGATCCATTTTGGATCACAAGTGGGGGGTCCACACCGTCCATAGCATCTCACAAGTCAGCCTTTTCTCTCTTTTCTATATTCTATGGATCACCATTCACCAACCTAGTTCACCAAAT
>NCQV01075979.1:10434-21801 GCA_002740545.1 Lophocereus schottii | reverse complement strand
TATCAAATTCCCAACATCAACGTCTTTTCAATCTTGGTTGGTTTAGATAGCTTGACTGTTGTTTCCATTAAATAAAGTCGTGAATTTGAATCCTACAAATGAAGAAAATCTATAATGAAAGAGTTATACTTAGGGATGGCAGTGTCTAGACCTATCATCCCCGACCCAAATTAAAGGGTTGGGGTCTACTTAAATGGGACTCGACGAATTTTAAGTAGTTTTGGGATAGAGGGCCCTTGGTGGGGTCTGGGTCTGGGTCTGAGACCCAGCCCTGACCCGAGACCCACTTAAGACCTGCTTATATTTTTTTTTTTTTTTTGGGTAAACTCTGCAATCAACTGACCAAACTTGCCAAAGTCTGATAACTCTAAACCAGTAAAATCTTAACTTGCCTTGCTAGTTGCTTCGCGGCTTCCATATCCCACCCTCAATTGTTTTCTCTCTGCTCTCACCATTCACCAGGATATGCTACCTGTAGCTCTCTCTGCTATTCTCAACGCTCAGCCTCATTCCTCCATTACTCAGTCGCTCACAGTCCCTCAAAGGCTCGCTCTGGCAATCCCTCACACCGCTCTTGTTTTTCTCTACACGCTGCAATTAGTTGGTTACTCGCACTGTCGCATACTCGCATTGCATGTCTCATACTGTAAATATCATGTCTTCTAAATTCAGTTCTTTGTCTCTAGAATGTGATGATTCAAGTTAGGATGTGGAAAGATAATCTTTAATGTAAAAAATAGTTAGGATCCGTTTAGAATCGGTAGACTTGCCAGACGTACAGGATTTAGATTTGGGTCTCATCTGTTCAACCCAATGAGTCTGGGGTAGGTCTGGGTCCAGGTCCAAAAATAAAATAAAATAAGTGGATCGAGGTCCCATTGGACCCAATCCAGACCCTACGCATCGTCATTCCTAGGCCTATACTCCTTTATGAATCAATAATACCTCGGCTCTAGAGAAATAAAGAATCACTGATTAAAGATATTTATCTTAAATAGTGACACATATAAAAGGGAGATAGTCTGAGCCAAAGTTATTAACTGGGATGCTAATTTTGTTCAACTACACATCAAGCCAATATTTCAAAAGAGAATGCATCATATATAGCTATAGTATATTTATTCTAAAATGTCATGATTTGTTTTCTTATTTAACATAAAAATAAATGTCATATCAATTGTACGTCATCGATCTAGTGAAAAAAAAAGACGCAACCATAAAAAATACCTATCTCCAAATTTTAAAACCAGAGTTCGAATCGAAACTTGATTTTAGGTGCATGTTCTATCTTGTAATCACAATTTTGAACCAATCCAAGCTAGACCATCCTTTATTTGCTTAATTATTTGGAAATAAATGATATTAAAACAAATGTCAAAAAAATCAATAAGAGAAGATCCAAGGGCTAAATCGATGAATATATGACTTTATTTTGATTACATATTAGTTATATGTTTACAATTCCAAGCTTTTACACAATAGGACTAACCATATGTTCCAAGTTATTCTTGCACTTTCCACCACATATTAATTAGCCATGTAATGTTTTCATAGATTCCAAATGAAGACAAAGAAATGCCAACGTTATTGCCCTTCAATCTTTTTATGTCACGATAATTGACCTGTATCTTTAATGCTTATCCTTGCTATGCCAACACTGTCTAGCTAACAACTGAATTAATTTGCATGGACTAGCTAACAATTAACCGCCTATGACCTGTTTGTTTTCAGAGACTTAGGAGGCAAAGTAGTTAACAATATATAACAGAAAAACCAAAAATTAGCAAAATTTAAACAAACAAGCTAACGTTCCTTACATCTCCGTATTAAGGGATATTCTGGATAATTTCAATCTAGAATATCCCTTAATACTCTCGATTGATTAATTCGTTCCGGTCCCGTTAGAACACGGAAATTTCAAACTGCATGCGATAATTTGTAGTTGCTAAAATCAGCGATGAATTCAACAGTAGATGAAGGTTGCATTGTCCCAGCACCATGGCTGCCTAATGTCTTGTCCTTGTCAAATTTGCCCTTGATCATCCTTCAAATTCAATTGCTTATTGTGTTTGTGCTTACTCAAGCTCTTCATTGCTTCATCTTTAAGCATCTTGGTCTTCCACCCCTTGTGTCTCAATTGGTGGTACGTTCTCGATCGATCATCTTTTTTTAATAGTTATTGCCATTGTTAATACGGTTTGGAAATGTATAAACTAAATAAATCTTTGCATATTTAGATAGAAATGAAGACAACGTACCTGAATATGAAAAGATTTCTTTAATATATGTAGACATTCGGACGTCATGTCAGAATATTTCTTGTAAATGTAATGTCATACAACTTGTGACGTTGCAATCAGCCTTAACTTCTAAGAATTGTGCAGTGCAAATATACATCACTTTGGTGAAATATGGTACACGAGAGCTAATAAATGAGAATTCATAATACAAGTCGGGTTGGAAATTCATTGTTCGGAATAAGAATTTACTTATGTATTTTCGTTCCCTTATTTGGTAAGTGGGAAATCAAATCGGGAATAATATGATAAATTTACAAATATGTCCTTAAATATAAACATCTGACTTTATAATTTAATGTCAAGTTAACCTCTTTTCTCTTGTCCCCAATTCTACATCCTCATTATCGCCCCTTTCTTTGATAATAATTTTGTGAACATAGGGAACTCTTATTCTCAATCCTAACATTTAAGTTATTCTCACGAACCAAACGCTACCTTTAGGATTGATTTATGGGTTATTGGACGAGAATAATATGAACTTTAGGGGTATTGAACGAGAATAATCCGAACTTCAAAAATAACTCTCAGCGGTTCGAACTTTGGAGGCATTTATTTTTAGTAATCCAGAGGTCACTTTAGATTGTATTTTTTAGGCAATTTATACTTCAAAATGAATCCATGCAACTTGAATTTTATATCTTTGCATTACTTTGGGGGAAATATGATTTGAAATTGCCTAAAAAATACAATCTAAGATGACTTTAGACTACAGAAAATAGATACTCGCAAAGTTTGGAGTACTGGGAGCTATTTTTAAAGTTTGGATTATTTCCATCTAATAAGTTTAGCTTATTCGCATCCAATAACCCTTGATTTATTGAGGATTTCTTTTATGTTTTTTTTTGAGGATTTTGTACCAACTTTGCTGGGGGCCTGGGATGGTGATGGTATATATCTGTTTTTATGATACAGGCAGGAATCCTCCTTTCTCCAACTGTACTCATTCCTAGATTTAGTGTTGCGGATGGGATTCATGAATGGATATTCCCTAGTATAAGTGAAGAAGTATGGAAAACCTCGGCTACATTGGGTTATGTTCTTTCCTTGTTTCTAGTAGCGGTTAAGATGGATTTCAGCATGATAAGGAAGAACGGGAGGAAGCCCTTTGTGATCGGATTGCTCGTACTCATAGTCCCTAGCATTGTCAATATGATAACTGCACGTGCATATGGCCATGCCGCGCATATAAATGGTAATAAGGTCCAGATGCGAGACCTGACCATGACAGCAGCACTCGTAACATTAACCCCTTTTCCGGTCATTGCGATTCTTCTCAGTGATATGAAGCTCCTTAATTCAGAACTTGGCCGGTTGGCATTGTCTTCAGCGATTGTAAGTGAGGTCGGAAGCATTGTCAGCACGGTCTTCTCAAAAGCTCAAGCACTCTTTGTTTCAAAACATGATAAAAAGGCGGTATTGTTAGATTTCTTTGGTATAATCGGCTTTCTTTTGGCCGCTATATTCATTCTTCGACCAATTATGATTCATATCATAAGACAGACTCCGAGAGGAAGGCCTGTCAGAACTGTTTACATCCTGTTTGCATTTTTACTAATGCTAGTGGGAGGTCTCATAACACAAGTCAGTGGTGAGTTTATCATGATGGGATGCTTCATCGTAGGTGCAGCAATTCCGGATGGTCCCCCACTAGGATCGACTATAGTTCATAAATTCGAGTCCTTTGTCTTAGACATGCTTCTGCCTTTCTTCATTACTGTAACCACAATGAGGGCTGATGTGTTCAAACTAGAAATCGGAAGTAAGTTGGGGTATGGTAAACTACTTGTCACGTTGACCGCCTTCTTAACAAAGATCATCATCTGTATAGCATGTGGATGGTTCTACAACATGGCTATCCAGGATTCTCTAACACTCGCCGCTATCATGTCTTCAAAGGGCATATTGGATATTGCTGCTTATAACATGTTCAATGAATCTCAGGTAACTAAATATCACAGCTTAATTATTGGAAATTGACGTACATATTCATGCATTCGTTTAAATCTAATTCTATGACTAATTTATTTCTGGCAGATGATACAAGACTCGAGTTTCACGTACTTGATCATAGTTGCAACTATGATCGCGATCATAGTTCCAGTCTCCATAAGACAGCTCTATCATCCTTTAAGGAAGTATGCAGGGTACATGAAGAGAGATGTAATGCACTGCAAAGCTGGCAGTCCTCTTAGAATCCTAGCTTGCATTTCGAGAACAGATAATGTTTCGGCCATTACTAACTTGATAAGTATCTCTAGAACCATGGAGGAAAGCCCAATCATTGTTGATGTTCTGCACCTGATAAAGTTAGTAGGACGATCCCAACCCATCTTCATATCTCATGACATGCAACAAAAGAAGGTATCCAATATATCATACTCCGAAGATGTGATTTGGGCACTGAAGCTTCGAACCATTAACAGGACAATAAAAGGCCTCTCAATGCACTATTACACAGCAATCTCTCCACCAACAGCGATGCACGAGGATATATGCACTCTTGCTCTTGACAATTTAACTTCCCTTATAATCCTACCGTTCCACAGAAAGCTCAACATCCATGGCTCCGTCGATTATGAAGATCACATGCAAAGGGCTCTTAACATCAGCGTGCTTAAACGTGCACCCTGCTCTGTTGGGATATTTGTCGACAGAGGATCATCAAATTTCATGGCACGGCCTGATCAAACAGGCTTCATTGGTGTGTTCTACATAGGAGGAAAGGATGACCAAGAAGCATTAGCGTATGCAAAGCGTATAGCCAGAGGGCAAAGAGTCAAAGTAGTTGTAACTCGATTAGTTGCATTAGGCAAAGAGCAAGATGGGCTAAGCCTGATGGACTGTGCAGCACTGTCAGGAATTCAGGAGTACGCAAATTATGCTAACTCGAATTTCAAGTATATGGAGATGGTGGTAAAAGACGGAGCAGAAACAGTAAAATTACTAAGATCAGCTGTAGGTGACTTCGATTTGATCATTGTGGGTAGAAGGTATAAGACTGATTGCACACAAACTTCAGGCTTACAAGAGTGGAGTGAAGTGCCAGAGATCGGAATTCTTGGTGACATTCTTGCGTCCCCTGACCTTCAATGTCGGACTTCCATTCTGATCGTTCAACAACAAAGACAATGGACAGCAAACGAAAAGATTGATTACAATGAGTCATTTTCTATTCGTTCGATCTAGAGTAGGTTAGTTGGAACCAACAAATCAGCAAGGTTTCAACCATTGATTCGTCTTAATGGGAGAGTTTTATTCCTTGCAGGTTGTAAGCTGTTTTCGGACTTCCCTCTTCAAGGATGGAGCTAAGATCATCATCAAAGGAATTTGCTCACGTCAACAACATTGGAATGCAACAAAAGTCATAGGTCCCAACAGAATAAGATGGTCTGTTTGTCTAGACAGTGATGTATGAGAGTTCATCGTAGGTGCAATAGCAAAAGATACAAGTTCAAACACACATGGATATCTTTGTTTTTGATGCTGTAGCCCATAGCTTGCAACTTTGATGACTTGTTCAAATCAAAAGTACTAAGTTCATAACATGTATATTGATAATTTTTTAAGATCATACACGACGTGTTGATTTTGAACAACTACATGTGTTGTATTCCATCCTATGTTACATGGACTCGGGTATGGGATGTTAGACACAGGTATGGATCCGAGTGTACGATCCGTCGAAGCTAAGACTTTAGGACACGGGGACACTGTCCAAAGTCTAGACACTTATATGAGGACTCATCATTTTATATGTGGAAGTTGCAATTTTAAATTAATCTTTCAAGAATATTTCAATAATTAAAAGATTATCCACTTATCAAACCATTAAACATTGAAGATTCATTAAAATAATAATGAACGAAGAAGGAAAAATACCATATATTTCAAATTTTTTCACCCCTACTGTTTCAAAGTTTGGATAAGGGTCTGACACGTATCATATGTTCTATTCAGGAATGTTGCGTCGGTAGGGTAAAATGAAGAGCCCAGGTATCATAGATCCCATTACAAATTATACCATACTTTCACATTCCAAAGGCACCAACTTTTTTTTTTTTTTAAAAAAACAACCTTGAAAGCCCCTTATTTTCATTAGTCCCCATGTCAAAAAAGGAACGTCAAAACGGTGTATGTATCGAGACTATAGTTTTGAGACTACAATTTCAAGGATTTAAAGATTGTCAAATAAGAATTTGAGGAATTAAAATTGTCGAGTAACAACGCAAGAATGAAGACGATATGTATAAATTAAAAACGGGGCAAGATATTCGCAAATCACAACCATAATACTACATGTTGATCGGAGAAGTAACGGTCACTTATTACAAATGAACATTGATTTAGCAGTTACAAGATGATTAATTCAGTAATTAATTCCTTGATTCTATATATATTGTGTGCTATTATAAAAGAGGCAAAACTGATCAGGAAGTAAGACAGTCATGATAAGAAGCATTCCCCATATGACTCAATCTCTCTGTCTTCTCTCCATCACAACCTAGCCATCTACAAGGTTCGGGTTTGGAGCGTGATATTATACGGTGACTCTAGTGGTCACCGTCAACCTGGTTCAACAACACGTGGGCAATTACCGAGCAGCTGATTCCTACACTTCCGCATCTCTAAGGTACGTCCTTGATTTCCCAACAGTGGTATCAGAGCCATTGTTGCTCGGTCTTGACCCCGATTAATTTGATTAGGATTAGCGTATGCGATTAGTTCGTCCAGATTTTGCTAACAATGCTAGTTTGAATTTACGCAAGCATGACGGTCTAAATTGCTAAATGAATTCATGTACTGAGTTGCCTCTGCTTTTCCTCGAACCCTTACTCTCCTCAACATTTTGACCGACAAACTCTCAATAATGGCCTCGACCCTCTAATTCACCACTAAATCGAGCATATGAAACCAAGAGCCTACGTTGCATACCCAATGCCTACCCTCCTCCCTCAACGCCACCAGTATTTGGTAGTGCCGCGAGCGGCCTCCGTGAGGCCTAAGTGGCCCATGGAGACGGCAACCGGCACCACTGACACCCCAATTTTTTTAATTAAAAGATCCAAGAATTGAGAAAGGCAAGAAGACGATTTGATAAATCGACACATACCCATCAGAAAGTCACCTGGAAGGGTGGCGTGTGTATATCACGCGCCGCCGACGAAGGCCATTTTCGGCTTTCTTCTTCATCCTTAGCCTCTCAACCAACCGATCTACGCGTCACCGGCCAGAAAATTTCGAAATCCATTGTCCTGGAGGAGCATGAGACCCATGCACCACCGTCTCAGTGGGGCATTGGTCGCATCCCCGTAATCGATTTTGGCCAATCGATGCTCTGGCTGTGTCGTTTTCAACTGGAGAGGCTAGATCCGAGTTTGTGGGCCCTCGATTTGAGGCAGAGGGGTGATCATTCTTGCATCATCTGGGTATTTTGGGGTGGTTTAGCGGCCATAGTTTGGCTGTTGTAGAAAACTAAGCTGATGGGGATGGCCGTTTATGGCGGCGAGGGAAGAACGAGGAGCTGTGAGCTCCAATTTTCCCAGGGTAGATGAGAGTTCAGAGACAGGGAGGGGGAGGCCGCTTTTAGAGTGAGAGAGTTTGAGGGGGCTTGAGGTAGAGAGAGAAAAGGCCAAACCCTTTGAAGAAAGGGGGGGTCTCGGGTTTGAAGAGATCTTTTTTTTTTTTTTTGTAATTCACAGTCTTTTTATTATTTTATTTTTGACTTCAACACAAATATTGATATTATTAGTCACGGCATATTTTTAGTTGATTTATGTGTCTATACAAGTTGATATGGTTCATGTAATTAGTTCATTAGTTGAACTAAAATTTCTAATTAGTTTTAATTCTGAATGCAAGAATTTATTATAAAAACATTACTATGTTTAATGTTGTACATAAATTCGTTTTATATATTGATTAACTTGAGATTTTCTTGCCAAGTGACTAGTGAATAATCAATTGGATTGAAGTTATATGAATATATTTCATATATATAAAATTAGTATGATGTAAATTTGTTTTACTCAAACCTAATAAATATCTATGTGATATTAGGATCTACCTTGGTATGTAAATGAATATGTTTCATATGTTATATTTTATAACTTATATTATATAAATGTGTTTTATATAATATTCAGTTACATGAATATGTTTCATGATTTAATAATTTTACGCAAGAACATGAGCAAGTATCAATCAGTTAATTGTTTTGTCATTGTTGCAGTTAATAAAAATGATTCATGAAGCTTTGTATGGATAAATTTCATACCATTATTTGGATACATAAGATATTTGTTCACTTTATGGATTTGTTTCATGAAACTTAAATTTGCAATATTATATCAATACATTTTGTATAATTTGCAAGTTCTGTTTTTTACTTAAATTCATTTCATTTTTAATTTGTAATATCTTATAGATGCGTTCTATATAATTTCTTGCGATTAATATTTGGATATATGTCATGTTACAAATTATGTTGCATTTGATTACATGAATATGTTTTATGTCAATCACTATTAGCAATGTTATATACAAACTACATGAGTTGTATTAAATTTGCTAATTATTTTAGCACTTTTCCTTTGCCCGAGTTAATGAATGTGCATCCGTTTCATATTATGTAATTTTAAGAATTCATTTCATGAAATCTAAATTTATAAAATTATGATGTGTTTTATAATTTGCGAGTGACAATTTTAGAAATATGTTTCATATAGTTCCTTCGGCTTTAATGACTTTCTTTCACAACATGTTATTATTCGAATATGTTTCGTAATATAGATTCATTTTATTACATAAATATGTTTTATATAATAATCTGAATTTTATGGTTGATATGTCATTGATAGAGTTTTAAATGACATATTAATAATTATATAAATTCATTTTATGTGATGATATCACTTCATGTAAATTTGACTTACATGATAAAGTTGAATATATTTGTGATATTTCTAAAATGTTAATTAGTTTAATCATAATGTTCTCCATAAATTTTATTTTATGGAAAAATATGATAACTAAATTATAAAAACTTTAATTCATGTATGTATGTGATGATTATGAGTTTAGCGAAATTTTCAATGACACAGTATGAATGATGGAGTTTTTGATACTTTAGTTATTTGAAAAAATGCCTAATGTCCAATTTTAGAATATATATGTCTAGATATGGAAATTAAAGTATGATTGAAAATTTGTTATCGATGAAAAGCTTGATAGCGCTACCTATGACACAAAGTATCAGAAGATTCAGTTTCTTATAAACGAGTATGAAGTGACACTTGTTAGATTCTAGGTCTCCTAGAATGGCAAAGATGGTATTGCTAACGAGTGGTATCGAGGAACCTTAAAGGCATACCAAAAGTGATTCGAGAATGGATTGATCAACATGCTATATTTTGTTATATTGCATCTATGATGATCTAGTGAGGGAATTGAAAGTTATCCCACCATTGAGTACCCGTGAGATTAGCTTAACATCAAGTTCGTCTAGATTCATTTCCTCATAAAGTTTCGGACCTAAGGTTGGTATTGCAAAAGGGGGAAAAAAAGGGCTAAGGGAAATGAAGAAAGGCATATAGCACTTGTGACGGTGTGAGTGCTATGACTGTGGAAATAAGGGATCCTACACTCGAGATTGTCCTGAGCCGATTAAGGTACCTTCTTTCACAGTTACTCCTGAATAATATGTGTCCTCCCTAACATTCATTGCAAATTATGATCCCTAGGAGATTGTAGACAGGGGAGCAACCAAACACATAGTTCAGGTTCGAGATGATTTAGTGAACTTCCATTGCTACCCGGTGGGTTCACATTAACGTTTTAGGTAAACGACGATGGAAAAATGTTCTTGAAATAAAGACATATCCCTGTGAAGAGAATGTGTTGCTTCTTCAAGATGTTCTCTATGCACCTGGGGTGCAATGTTCCCTTGGGTCTTTTATTTATGAGATTAGTTTTCTCTTTACTTTTCATCTAGATGTCTTAAATATCGTACACAATGGTAATTTGTTTGGCCATGTCTCATTGAAAGGTGTTTTCAATGTTTTGGACGAAACAAGACTTCTTCCATCTTTGCCTCATTTTCAATTTTGTTTTTGGGCATGCTCGACTTGGCCATGAGGGTCAAGATAGAGTTATCAAACTAGCTAAATGTAGTTTTTTAAGGCTGACTCATTACGGTTAAGGTGTCCATGTGTGAGTCAAGTTTAGCTAGCAAAGCAACTATGAAGTCTTTTAGTAAGGCTTCGAGCTCATCGAATCTCTTAGTGTCCATTCACTCTAAACATCTGTGGGCCCATGAATGTGAAAGCACATCATGGAGTGATATATTCGTGATGTAGATATGTGTACCTATTATCTCACTGCTATTAGGTACTTGATATGTTCATATACTTTATAACGGAAGTTGCACTCAATTGGAACGAAATATTAGACCTTTTCAAACCAATCGAGGTTATAAATAAATATCTTCTTCGTGAAATAAATTCGCGTAGTATCAATTTTCTTAAGGATAAGTTCCCAGGATTTTGATGAAATTTAAAAAGGACCTCCATTTGTATGGGTTACCACAAGACCTTCAACCATCTCTTGGTGAGGGGGAGGATTTGAATTCTCATTAAGCCACCGAGGATGGTATACTTTCCTTATTCGATAGGAATGGTGAAGGTTTGTCTGTTAAGAAGAGTAAGATTCACCCTCAATCTCCAAATGTTGAGAAAAGTCAGCTTGAGAATGAGGTTTGTCCTCAATCTCTCATTCTTGAACAAGGGGCTAGTCCACATGTTTAGGATTCCACACATCCAATGGATAGTAGGAGTAATTTTTCTCGTGCTTAGGGCCCCATACCTCTTAGAGAAATGAGGAGGGATTCATGGTCTCATACCTCTTAGAGAAAGAGGGAGGGACTTCTCACATAGGCAGACAAATAATAAAGGTCTCAGGATCCAAAGGAGTGGATATGGAAGAATTTCTTAACGCCATTTCTAGGTTGAAGAGGAAATATTTCTATACACTTCCTTGTAAGTTAAGGATCTTACCTCTTATCAAGAGGTGC
>NCQV01075979.1:0-10428 GCA_002740545.1 Lophocereus schottii | reverse complement strand
CACCAAATCATAATGAGTGAATGAAAATCATAAGGGATGACATGGACTCAATGGCAAGAAAAAAGGTTTTGGAACTCATTGATTCTCTGCCCCAATGCAAGTCTATCGAAAGCACATGAGTTTTTAAGATAAAATGTTGAGCAGATGGTTTGATCGATGAGTTCAGACCCTGCTACTCCTAGCCATGGTTGCCTATTTGGACTTTAAGATGTTCAAAATAGAGATAAAGACTGCTTTTCTCAATGGTAATCTTGAGGAAGAGATTTATATGGACTAATCCATTGGTTATGTATCAAAGGGAGCCATAATTTAGTTTGACCTATCTTAAGATTTATATGAAGATCCATACAGGATCTTAAGCAATCTTTTAGATTTTGGTACTTTTGATTCTATAGAGCCATAATTTAGTTTGACTTATCTATGGTTTTAGAAAATCATCATGTGTATGTCAAAAGCTCAACATGGGGGATTGTGTTTCTTACCATGTATGCTAATGATATACTACTAGCTGGGACCAACTTGGAGTTGATCAAAGCTACTTAAAAGTGGTTGTCCTATGTCTTCAAGATAAAGGACATGGGTTAAACTAGGTATGTCCTAGGAGTGGAAATAATTCAAAACCGTCTCAAGATGCATACATCAAAATGTCTTGCAATGATTTTGGATTTATATTCCGAACCCGTAGATACTCTAGTTGAGAAGGGCCTAATCTTGAGTCTTATTAGGTGCCCTAAAACAGATGATGAAATGGACAATGTCCCTTGTGCTAGTGTCGTAGGAAGCTAAATGTAAGTCATGTTATGTACATAGCTTGACATTTGCTTAACGGTTAATTTGGTGCGTCATTATCAAAGTAACTCGTGTTTTGCTAAGTGGCAAGCCATCAAGAAAATCAAGCACTACCTTTGTGGTACTGTTGACTTAGTCTTATGCTATCAATAGGAGACCTTAAGTCGAGAAGATACTTAAAGGTCGATTGGAGTAGTGAGTCAGATAAGTCTAGGTCAACCTCAGGACATGCCTCCACTTTTCATGCAAGAGCCATGTCATGGTGTAGTACGAAGTGAAACTGCACAACAACCTCAACTATGGAGGCAGATTGTGTGTCTTGTTACCATAGAGACAAAAAAACATTGCCATGAGGTATATATAGACTAACAAGGTGATTATGCTCCATTGACTAAACCTTTTCTTAGTGATGCATTCAAAGCTCATTTGTTGAACTTAGGAATTCAAAAGGTTTAGGGCTTATATGTGTCTTGTTGTGTGATGGACATATTTTCTTTGTGAATGAGCAAAATTACTCATGATTTATTGTTACATATTAGGTATATTAAAATATCACAGGCTTCTGATTAGCCTAGTCACATAGGCAATCGCCCTAACACTTGAGTAGCAGGTAGAATGAGACTGAATCATACTGGTACTACGTGTGCAATATTGATTACTCACACTGAAAGTGTATGAGTAAAGTGAATATAGTCACCTTAATGAGTCTAAGATGAGACTCAAGGGAGTCGAGTATGAAATAAGATTTCATATTGAAGCCTTAAAAACCGAATCTTGAGTGTCAAGGTTAACATTCAGTATTTTGAACTAGTGGCTTAGGTTAGATTTTTTGGAGAAAGTCTAGACTGATGATTCGCATGGCATAAGGAATGACGTACCTAGTTGAGTGGGAGCTATGCCATGGCACATCTCATATTGTGTGTGCTTATAAGACGACTCATGCATGGAGTGACAATTGACTTTCCTATCTCTTGTTACTGTGTGACCCTATGGACGATGACCATTTGACTTAAAGTTATGATATGAAGTCAAGGCTTGATGATGCTATCTCAATGTGTTTCTTCAGGGCTATGATGTATACGGTTAAGTGAGAACATGTTAGGAAAGCAGTTAAGTTGAGATAAAATTTCATGAGTGTTTAAGAAAAAATCTATCCATCATCACCATTAGAGTCTGGGCAATTATATTAAGTATATATCATATCGTATATCATATACAATAAAGAGACTATGTATGCCATTGGTGATGATGAGGATGATTTGGAGTATTGTATTTCATGAAAGTGTTATGTCAGTTAGATGGTGACTTGATATAACACTACTGGTATATTTTTTATTGCACGCTTCATTTCCAGTATAAAAGGTGAGGAGATTCTTTGGCAGAAAGATATAAGATTTGTGGTTTATATGATCGAGGGGGAGCTGTTGATTGGAGAAATAACGGTCACATTATTACAACATAATAAACATTGATTTAGTGATTACAAGATGATTAATTCAGTAATTAATTCACTGATTCAGTGTATGCTGTGTGCTATTATAAAAGAGGAAAAACTGATTAGGAAGTAAGACAATCATGATAAGAAGCATTCTCCATATGACTCAATCTCTCTGCCTTCTCTCCATCATAACCTAGCCATCTACGAGGCTCGGGTTTGGAGCGTGATATCACACGGTGACTCTAGTAGCCACCATTAACCTGGCTCAACAACACATGGGCAATTATCGAGCAGCAGATTCCTATGCTTTCACACCTCTAAGGTACGTCCTTGATTTCCCAACACTACATAAAATCATAAAGAAGTTATTTTTATTGGATTTTATACGTAGATATAGTTAAGTACAGTTACTTTCAATTATTATTAAACCCAACGGCTAAAGATCATATAAGAGATCTACAGACATAACATCTCAATATCTTATCAAATAGATCACCATTCATCAGGTAAGTCTGAACTATGTACACACCATCTGTAGAATAGGAGGCAAAATCTACAAGCTGTGAAATACCTCTGGCTAAGTATCCCACTCCAAAAAAAAAAAAAAAGAAATACCTCTGCCTAAGCCTATCCGTATGTGGAACTCAAGACAACCTTAAAAGGACAAACCTAGGGCTGCAACGAAACTGAGCCTAGTAATCAAAGAAAGTGAGAAAGTTGCAGTAATTGCTCGGGTAGCACAGCGGTAACAAAGTCAACCCCAACCCTTATTTTTGCTAGTTGCCCGACCATCTCACCAGGTCTAGTTCCTACATTAGTTATTATAAAGTAGAGGAAACTTCTTTTGTTTTCTTTTCTTTTTTAAGAACGTAACTCTTCATTTCAAATTACTGCTATTTAATGCTCTTCCCTCCCATATTCCTTGTTAAAGACATTCATTTTCATTGTTCCATTATATTCTCATAATTATCTTCCAAAGATCTATGAATGTTTCATTGGGTGAAATTTTTTTATAATATAAAATACATTTATTACTTATTTTGATACATTTTCTAATTTTGACTATCAATATGGGTTCTCTTTCACCCTGCTTTAAATATTATTATAGAATTCTTGAATTGGCGTACATTGATTGGCAATAGAAGTGCCACGCCATATCATGTCGCGAAAACATCACCACATTTTGTGTTGATATCCATGTTCGCCAATTTTTAAAAATCTCAAAATTTTCAACTTGACCAAAATAATAGGATCCTCTCACAGGTCAGAAGGATACGTCTCAGCCACCAAAGAACAAATGTCCTCGACCAATCAACCAATTTCGACCGTTTGTTTTGAATAAATGTTGACGCAGGACCCTTTATGATTCTGAAGGAACTATTTGAGTCATCAAGGATAATACAATATAATTATAATATAATAGATGAGAGAGAATCAAACCTGAAACCTAATGCATTTAAAACCTCAGTATTAACCATTAGGCTAGAACGTCATTGGTCTCAATCTGTGCATGTATGCATTGTGCTTCGAGTATGACTTATATGTTGTTATATGGTAATTATTGACCTCCCTTACAAATTAGGTCTAGAAATATACAATGTTTTTAGCCCTATCTTACAAGCAGTTTTGAAGATTCAAATTTTATTTTATTTTTTAAGATTTTGTCCAAGATTAAATCCTCGTCTAATTAAAAACCAAAACAACCAAACTTAAATCCCTATATATAACCGCGTGCCATTTTCATCTGGTCTAGTTAGTTGTATCCAACAAGAGTCTATCCAACAAGAGTTCTTCATATGATGGAACCTTTTGGAGTTGAGGAAATTAGTTCTTAAATTTGAGTGTATTATAGGTTGAATTATGCCACAGATCCACAAAACAATCACAATAACTTAGTGAAACTTTGTCGATATTGAATTGGAAAATGCAAAGGGGCTGCCCGGTGCACAAGCATCCCGCGTTCACGCAGGGTCCGGAGAAGGGCCGCATCCCGAGGGGTAAATTGTAGGCAGCCCAACCTAACTTTGTCAATAGCTGAATTGGAAAATGCATTTTTTTTATTTTATAAATATAAGTTTTTAATTAAGATTTAAAAAGATTAAGGTCATGTTCGTTTTAACCTATCATTAATAACTTATAATGATCAGTACTGCTGAATGTTGATCACTGTTGATGAGTCCTTAACACTAGTTAATTGGTTAAAACAATAACAAATGATCATATCCATATGTAACCTCTTTCTAATTGATCCAACTAATTTTTCTTTTTTTATTTTCCATTATGTCTCCAATTAAGGACTACTAATGGAAGAGTTCCATGTGATTATAGTTCAAATATCCTCATTCTAATCTCAAAAAGTATGCATCTCTAGTTCTCTCTCACCCCTCCCCCGAAAAAAAAACAAAGCTTACTAGTATCTTCCAACATAACAGGTTGGTTTAAGTGGTTTAGCACTTGTTCGTTTTGAGTAAGGTCTTGGATTTGAGTCTTGTGCATGAACAAAAAATCTATGATGGGAGAGATTTACTCCTTATTAGGCCAACAATAATTGGATTCTAGTAAAATGGATGATACAAGATAAAAAAAAAAAAAGTTTACCAGTATCTTAACCTAACCAAAACATCTGAATTTATTTGACTTGGAGTATCTGTACAATGACAACTTGGAATATAATAGAAGTTTACCCTAAGAAGGGAAATATCAAATTCAATTCTAAGGCATTTTTTCTTTCATGACACCTCTTCAATTAGTTCCCTTTTGTCATTTGGGTGTTGTCCAAAGAGAATTCCCTTGTATATTATTATTCAAATTAAAGCAAATTACTAATTTATTTTTTTTAGCATGTGTAGTGGGGGTAGGGGTGTTAGGTCAATATTCTCTATTTTGCTCCACCTTCCACATGCTGGCTGCTTCAACTTGGCCCTTAGACCTCTCCTTTGGATTTAATTATACCTTTTTTTGTCAACTTGAGAAAAAGTTCAAAGCATTTTGGAGACTTTTTAATAGCATTGGATTATAATGAATTAAAATAAGAAACTCACTAAACAATTGCTTTTTTCTACTTTATTGTAAGGTATATGATAGTTAATGTTAATTGCATCCTTTTAATTTAGATGACAACAACTAATTAATCTAGAATGTACGTATTAATCACATTCATTTTTGTTTGTTTTGACTATTAATCAGCCAAAGAGGCTAAATCATAGTACAAAAAGCCCAATCATAATACCAAAGATGGATGAAGCAAACTATTAGACAAATAAAATTAAAACAAAAGGAGCAAAAGTCCAGCGGTAGTAATTAAAAGCAAAAGTCGTCATCTTCATCGGAAATAATGTTTAAGGCTAATGAAGACCACCATGTAGCTTATCAAAGTAAAGTAGTCATCTATGCCATGCTTTGTCAACAAAGTCTCATCCCTCCATCTTCTAAAATTTCTCTCTTTCCTCCTATCTCCTTTAGTTCCCTTTAGGACCTGTTCTTTTCGTAGATAAATTGGAGTGAGTAAAATAATAAAGTAGGTTAAGATAGGTTGAAGTAGGTTAAGATGGGTTGAAGTAGATTGAAGTATTTTATGTGAGGAATTGAACTTGGTTAAAATAGCGAAAGTGAATTAAAATGGGTTGAAATAGGTTGAAGTGGGTTGAAGTTGGTATTTTAAAATTAACCCATGAAAAGAACAGGCCACTTAATTTGTTGTGCCATGTTCCAAACAACAGCATGCCCACCCCCTGTTCGACAAAAGTCCGTAACGAATGCTCGTAAGGTACAACTTACCGTCACAAATAGTTTCCAACCAGGTAACTCTACCAGCGTTAAAGAGTAACGTAAAAAAAAAAAAAAAAAAAAAAAAAAAAAAAAAAAAGTTACAGGTTCGAGCCGTGGAATCAGCCACTGACAAAGTCAGGTTAGACTACCTACAATTCATCCCTTGAGGTGCGGCCCTTCCCCAAACTCTGCGTGAATACGGAATGCTTGTGCACTGGGCTGCCCTTTTTTAAAGAGTACCGTATCCTTTATAAAGTCCATCCTCGATTCTCTTATTTCTCATTGTAATCCTCAAACTCAAATCAAGTGACTGTGTGTTGTTGTTATAAAGCTCTCCCCTTGTCTTGTCAGCTCCTTCTTTTCTCTTTTAATGCTTAAAGTGATTCTTTTAATTGCTGCATTCATTTTCATAATCCCTTTATATTGGGAGTGTTTGTTTGCTTTTTCAGTAGCTTTCTAATATAAAATAGCTTTTTGAGAGTTTTTAACTATTTTGATCTGGTCAAACAAACCACTTTCATGCGCAGTAAACATTTTTTGTAATACTGTTTTAACTCAGAAAGCCAATTTATAAAAAAAGTTAAGATAAGTAGTTTTTTTATAAATGATTATTTGTATAAATGATAAAAATGTTCAATACTTTATTGAAAGTACAAAGCATGCCATTAATGAAATTAAAAATCCTAATTATGTTAAAACTGCCTCATCTCAAACCTCACTTCTCTTTCTACCCTACCCATAGGCTCTAGTTTTGGATTGATGCAAGTTAGTAGTGATACTTGATATTATATGTTTTATTTAAACAGAATCCATAATGAAGATCAAATCATTTGAAATTCACATGAATTTTAATTTGTAAAAATCAAAGAAAAAGATCCTGAAAAGATTAAAATAGATAAAAAAATTATATAAATTTCAATTCACAAAAAAAGAGAAATCATCAAATGAATAATAAAATAAGGCTATAAGGTATAGGCATCACCCAGATACTTGTAAATTGAAAAGAAATAAGATGAATTATGAATACAAATATGTAGAATTAGTATGAAAATAAGATTCCAAGCATTAAACTGATTTTTACATATGACATAAATTTAATTCCTTTGAAAAGAAAATAAAATGACTAATAAATAAATGTTATGTTGAACTAAAAAGTAATATAGAGAGATGGCATAAATGAAATTTTAATAAACAACCTTTTTAGAAATAACTAATTTTACCAAGCACTTTTTCTAGAAATAGTTGATTCAAACAGCTTAACCAATTCAAACAGTTAACGGCTAACAGTTAATAGAAACAATCAAAAGGCAACAACTGATTTCCAAACATGGCCATCATCAAAGTTCTCTTTTCCAAAAACCTTTCTTTATTTTCATGGTTAGAAAAATTATTTCCACAATCTGAACTGCATTTGATACTAACTATTTTGATGCATTCTTATTTGAATAACCTCTCTCGTGAGATATCTATCATTGATCTCCTAACTATGTATACAGTTAGTTTTCTCAAATGTAAAGTCTTAATCAGTAATTGGCAGTCTTCACAAATTAATTAAACCTTTTACAAATCTAGTGTTTGACACTTTGACCCATGTATAAATTAATGAAACTCTGTTATGAACCGAAGGTCGTGTTACAATACGGACCATAATGAACATTTGCTTATCGTTTTATACAGAACTATAGTGAACTTCTATTAGTCATACACATAAATGTGGTTGGAAATCTTTTGAGTTTCAATATTAATGATAGTGGCTAAGGATTTAATGCCTGAAAAATATGGTCCAAAGGTCATGACATTTAGACCTTAGAAAATTGACCCGAGACCCAAAACGCGTACCGAATGACGCAGATTCATATTCGTCCCGACATCTGAAATAAGTTCATTCGAAACTCGAATTGACCTAAACCGAGCCATACTAGACCCGAAATTTCCGACATGATAGCTTTTTTTATATGACAAGTTTATTGAATCAAAAATCAGTCGACCGGAAATCAACCAGAACCGAAGTTTACCTAACCCAAATCGAACGGATCCGAAATGTCACTTGACCTGAAACATGATCCAACCTAAATTTAACCCAACCTATACCCGAACTGAATGATCCATTTGCGATGTCTAAATTGATATTCATAAACTAACCATGATTCATTAATTGATATTAAGCCCCTAAGATATCAAGGTGATTACCGAATAAATTAAACCAGAAGAAAGGAGAAGAAAAAAAGAATCTTAACACTTACAATATCCAAGATTGTGGTATAGAAAATAATTTAAAAACCCCCTCAAATTTAAACAATGATAAAATTTCTATTTTAGATTATAATTTTATGATAGTTTAGTGCTTACTGTTTCATATCTGCAAGATCAATAAATTATTTGTTAGTCTTTATTTCTTTATTTTAATGGAGTTAAGTTATTATTTATTCATGAAAAGTAAAACTTTTACATTATCTATTTCTTTATCTGCTGAGTTCAAATCAGAAGCCTAATGTAAAAAAACAAATGTCAAAACTACTTTCACCAACCAACGTTAATTACAAGTGCTAAGAAATTGGTAATTCATTGTTTTCATATATTTGATGTAACATGTTGCAAGTATGTGGTGGGCGTTGCTGTGCGTTGCATCGTTATAAAATGCCTTCCGTGTCTGTCCTCTCGGTCAACAATCCTGCACGGTCCCTAGCAGCCAATACCATAAGTATGATTTACAGCTGTTTTTCATTTACAGTTGTGTGAATTAAAGTAAAATACCTCTTTAAATTTCTTCTATTCTATTTCCGTAGAGTTATAAATATTCTATATTTTTTAAATATAAAATCAATCAAAATCAACTCTTTGTAATTCAAAAATAAGGTTGTTCTGAACTCACACCTCGCATCACGACGGGATTCCGGAGGTATTGTATTTGGATTTGTATAATTCACAAATCACAAGCCAGAACTGTATAAATTGAGGCACCCACACGTCACCTTCGCCTTCGACAATATTTCATTCATTGCCTTCTCTCTCTCTCTCACTTTTTCTCTCCACAACTGTCTCTTCTTGCCTCTCTAAAAATGGGAGGATACACATTCGAAGGAGTCTTCGATCTGGACGAAGCACTTTCGATGCCGACGCCGATAAATCCGATCCCCACCGCCGCTCCATTGACGGATTCTACGGCGGCGGCCGCGGTTGACCCTCACCTCTTCACCGCGACGTTTCCCGTTGTTGAGACCCCCAACGACGTCGTCTGCTCTGTCTGTACTGAGAAGTTCGACAATGGTGGCCGACGAATCCCCTGCAGTCACGTGTTCCATGACAGGTGTATTGCCACGTGGCTCTCTGTTCGGAATACTTGCCCTCTTTGCCGGATCGTCGTCGTTGACCCAAAGAGAGCTCGTGCTCACCTCAAGTCAACTCGTTGATTTTATTATAAGTTGTTTTAAACAGTTTGATATTTATTTTATTTAAATAAAATATTATATTTGAGTTTTATGAATGAACAACTAGTTTTGATTCCAATTATGTGATAATTGTTAGCCTTTATTTTTCTATGGTTCACCTATAGTTTGTTGGTCATTTTTTTCCCCCTAGTTTTTTTTTTTTTGGAGTTTAATAGGGCAGCACTATGTAATTTTTTTATTCTTTGGTGTGAATAAGAGTTCAGTGTGTTAATTATGTAACTTATGTTTGTTTGATGGTTCTATTTTTTTTTAAAAAAAAATGTTTTGTTTGATGGTTTTGCTACAAGAGGATATAAGTCGACACTAATTTCAGGCATGTCTCTCACCAAGGGAAAAAATAAATAAAAATCAAGCATATCTACAAAGATTTGCATCTAACACGGTTTAACTAGAGTAATTCGATACTTTTTTCCATTTAACATTTAAGAAGGTTCTGAATTTGAGTTTAGTGAATAGAAAATGATGAAATTTTTTTTTTTATCTTTCACCAGTTAAGAATTAATTTGGCGTTAATTAATAAAGGATCGATGCAACATAGATTTGCACCATGGGTGTACTTAGGTAAAATAAAATGCATAGGATCCCTAAGTAGTTCGTGAATATTAGGGGAAAAACTAAAAATTAGATTATTGAGATTTTTACTCCATTTATATTTGAGAAAACATAATTAAAATGGTGTTATTGGGAAAACTAAAGTAGAAAGGAGCGCATCCGATTTTAATGTTGCTAGTCTCTTCTTTTTATTTTATGTTAAGTACTTTTCGTCAACATTTAACATTGTCCAATCTTATATTCAATATCATTCTACAGTATTTAGCATTGTTTAACACCCTTATTTCATTCTACAGTTTTGTTTATTGCTGGTATTTTGTTACTTTGGATCATTTTATTACTTTTCTTGGCAGTTGCTGTTGTTATTATTATTATTTTTTTTTATTATTAATATTATTTATTATTTGTTATTATTATTCTTTATTTGTTATT
>NCQV01075959.1:18986-36083 GCA_002740545.1 Lophocereus schottii | reverse complement strand
TTGAATCTAGAAAAAATATTAACATAGCCAAAATCACACCAGAATGGCCCCATAAAATTCAAATAGATTGCTAAAATTAATGAAAAATCTGCACTGTTCTAATTTCTGAATCAATCTGCCTTATATCTTTTGCTGCACATAAATCAAATTCATTAGTACTGTTTTTTCAGCAACCAATAAACTCTAAAAATAAAACTAATCTCGACAAAAATCAAAAATCGAAATAGAAATACCAACTAAATTCAAAATCAAAACTAAACGAAATTACTAAAATGAAATAACGACTCAACTAAAACTAAAAATTACAACTCTAAAATTAAAACGAAAATGACTCGAATGACTCAAATAATTAAACCACGACTCGAGGCAACCTAATTTCCCAATGCCATCCCCGACAATAGCGCCAAAAACTTGGTAGTAAAATCCGCAAGCGTACAATTTATCGTTGTATCACTTACGGGTATCGTCCTCAGGGATTGTAGTGAGATTGAGTTACCATTCAGCTAAGCTAAACCAGCTAGGCAACCCTTTAAATAATCCAATAATGTAAATTAACATGTGATAATAATATGAAAATTAGCATTAGGAGGCCAACAAGTGAGAAAAGCACTCAAACGATAAACGTCTAGTATCCAACACTCCCTGATAGAACGAAGCCCATCTCAATTCCAACTCCAGCAAAGTAATTCATGAGCAAACAGAGCAGTAAAACGAAGGGAAGAATTTACAAAAAATCAAATGAAAATTGAGTTCTTCGAGTACCAATCAACCAACATGAGACACAACTCAGGCTTTTCATCCATGCCCAAGAACAAAGCATGCCAGTGAAAATAGGAAAGGCAAATCGAAACAGGGGACACGAACAGAGCCTCAAACTTGCACCACCAGAGAATCCATAACATGAATTTAACTAAAAAGTTTGTAAATTCAACTTGAATACCTGAACTTGAACCCGAAATTGGGAGTAAACCATAATCTAATTTCACTAATTTGAGAATTTAGAACAAGATCTGAAACTGGAAAACGAAAATGAAAGAAGGTAAAACTAACTAGAAAAACTCTACTCTCTACTCTAATCTACTCTGCCCCTCTACTCGCTGCTCCCCATTCGAGCTCATTTGAAGCTCCAAAAATGCCGACTTCAGCCCCTTGGAATGCTTGGAAACCACCCATTGATGATGGTGAATAATGGTGGAGTGAACGAGGAGAAAGAGAGATGTCATGGTAACGAATGAAGGAAGGAAGAGGAAGAGTTGAAGGGGGAGGAGAAGGCACAAACCCCTGTCCCTGTGCTGCTCAATTCTTCGATCTACTGGGAAGAAGAGGAAAGGCCATAAGAAGAAGAAGGGCAAAGGGAGGGGCTACTGGGTCACGCGCGTTACATACCAGGCATAAGTGGGAAGGCAGGCTGGAGAAAGAGAGAACAAACGGGCCAGGCCTAGCGTGAAAAACAAGAAAATAAAATGGAAAGGAGACCGGCCCACAAGGAAAAAAAACAAGGAAAAGAAAAGGAAGGAGAGAGGGGGGATCGGGTCTGGGGAAATCGTCTAGGCCAGGCCCAGTTGAGGAAAGGGGAAAAGGAGGCCGGCCTAGCTGGGGGTGGCGAGAGGCATCTTCGGCTGCTGGGTTGACCTAGTTCTTGTTCTCTTATCTCAATCTATTGCTTGTTATGATCCAATCCTATTTTGATTCAACTTTCTCTTTTTTTCTTTCTAAGCAATTTATTTATTCTTCAAATGTCTCAATATCTTAATAATTTTAGGTTGAACATGAGTTCAACACCTAAGTTTTGTTCGCCCTTGAGTAAAACAAAACTAAAAATCTAGAAAAGAAAATAAAACTCTAACTTACTTTCGTAGGAATCACTGTTGCACTTAACATGTGCAAACCCCTAGGTTACCCCTAGTGGACAAGTAAGGCCTGGTGAGGGTTTGCAGAATATGTACCCATAAAATTTATAAAAGAAAACATAAACAGAAACTCGAAAATCTTTTTGGATTTTTTCCTCAAAAATTAATATGTACAAAACTGGGAAAAGATATATACACATTCTAATTAACTAAATCACCCATGTAGCAAAGATATTGGTCTGCATATAAATAAAATATACTCATTAAGGCTCTCTACCCCATGGATGACATCAAAGTACTAATTTTTCATCCCACTACACATCAAGACTTTGAATCCCTCCCAGTGCTCATGTGTAAGTGTATCACTATCCTAGGGCATAGGTGTACCAGAATCAAACTCAATCCCACTTGACTAATACAAGCTTCCTTATTGACTTATTGATATAGGAAGCAAGTTTTTTCTAGTAGCAATATTGCCTCAAATGGTATACCCAGTAGCACATGCCTTAAAGGGTAACGCCCAGTAGTGTATGCCCCAAAGGGATACTTGTCATTCCAAATTTTATTCTTTTCTTTTTTTCTTCTTTTTCCATTTTCATTTATTCATTTTTTTCTTTTGTTTTTTTTTTGGGAAATGCAAACAAAAACCCAAGTAATCGTGTCAAAGACAAGTGGGAGAGTCAATTATGGAAGACTAAGATCTTAAGATAATGATAATGGTATAAATAAGGATTGGATTGCACATCAATAATGAATAATTTGGGCTAAAATTAGAGCTTAGAATGACACACTAAGGACAGAGACCTATCATGTATATCACGCTTACATACAAGCTAATAGTCAAAGCATAGGGGATTTAAGCTAATCAGAACAGCACGAACCCCCCAAAATAAAACAAAAATCTTTTTGGATTTTCAAAATTTTTTCAAAATTTTTTCAATCTTTTCTCAATTTGTTTTTATTCTCTTTTTTTTTCAATCTCCATTTTTCAAAAATTTTAAAACATGGTTTCCCCACCCCCACACCTAAATCTCACAATGTCCTCATTGGAAGTGGAAAGAAACATTAAACACAAATTAAACCCTAAAATGACAACAAATAAAAACAAGACTCAAAAGGAAAGAAAAAGGACATGACTCAAAAACTCAAAAAGAAAACAAAAATAAAAGACAGCCACAAATATATACAAAAGAAAACAAAATTAACTAGGGAGATAAAGATGAACGATTATACCAGGTCAGGTGCAGAATTACACCTAAGCTATGACGCCAGAAATTTGCGTAAATAGAGGCCTATGAAGCATCAGCCACCCAATATCAAATGGAACATCGCTGCATAAATCAAAACTTGTTAAAGCACGAAGCAGCTTGTCAAATACAGAAGACCGACTCTCAATAAGATCAATGCAGAAGAAATAACCAAGTTGGCGCCAAGTAAAGTACATCCACCATAGCAATGCAGCACAAGTAAGGGCCCGTTTTAATTTGTCAAATAGTTGGGCTCAATCAAGAAATAGATGGACATACTCAAAATCAGCTAGTAGGTGGGTCATCGGCCTAGAAATCCGGTCATCATGAATGAGCCCACTAGGCAAAATAGTGGGTGCAAAGTTCACAAGTCTGTTAATATCAAAATGTGCACGAGTCTAGTCTAAAGCAAATTTGTTAGTGGCAATATTCTCATACTCAACAAATTCAGACTTGCAATATTCAAAAAGGAGATTAGTTTGGATGGGGCCAATAGAAAAATATTCATATTTAGCATTGAAACCCTCATCAAAACTTTTATCAAAATCAAACCCACATGAAAAAGATTCATATTCCACAAAAAGAATATCATCATTAAATTCTAATTTAGTGTGCTCAATTTCCACCTCACGTGACTTCTGTAAAATATCCTCTGAGTCATCTATCTCATGATGCTCAATGTCAGACTTGTGTAATAACCCAACCCTAACCCATATTTATTTATTTAAATTATGTTCATTTATTTAATTAATCATGTTTATTCATTTAATTTATCATGTTTGTGGATTTAATTACTCATGATTATTTGTTTAACCAAATCATGTTTATTAATTCAATTACATTCTATTTGTTATATTTACCGAATTACCTTATGTCATTTAAATTTTTCGCGTTCATTTATCGTATTTAATCATCCCGGTTGGGTGATATTTCATTTGGGCCCCATTTCGCAATTTCAGTTTCATTGATTTGTTAATTCAAGTTTTGTTGATTAATTAAATATCGGGTGAATTGATAGTAGGCCTCGATAATTATGGTTTAAGAAATTATTATTATTATCATCATTATTATTATTATTGTTGTTGTTGTTGTTGTTGTTGTTGTTGTTATTGTTGTTGTTGTTATTATTATTATTATTATTATTATTATTATTATTATTATAACCCTGCAAAAATTTAATTTTGAGTTACCCAAAATCGTTATCATTACGAAGCGTTTTATTCCCGAACCCAATTTATTTCGGTCGTTTTGAAGCCTAACAAGTTTACCTATTAATCTAACTAATTACCATGGTTAAACTTAACCATGGTTAGCAAAAAAAGGTGGCTTTACTAGTTAAAAACTCAGCCAAAGAGAGTTAGATTAGTCACCATAATACAATTCTATCCAAAGCATTTTCTCTCTCCCCTTTCTCCCTCTTCACGGTAGCAGCTACCTCCAGCCTGTTTTGGCTAATTTTCGGCCACTTTTCCGGCCATCTCCGGCGATCTCCGACCCCTCCGGACATCCTAATACCTCAAGCTACCATCTTGCATCATCAAAACCACTAAACCTTATCTCCATTTCTACTTATTCTCAATCAAAATGAGTAATCTTGAAATTTGATCTTGTTGGTTTTGATTTTTATTTTAGTTGTGATTCTTGTTTTGATGTTTGTGATCATCGATCATGATGTTTTGATAAAAAAATAAGAGTTATTTTGGTATTGGTCATGGTGAAGTTCAGCTTGAATCATGCTAGGGTTTAGGTATGATCATGTTCATGTAAGCCTAAGTTAAAATCATGTTTATGGATTGATTATGATGATTATGATGATTATTTTGTATTTGATTTTATAATATTTAGTTTTAATAATGATTATGATGATGTTTTTGGTGATTTGGAATGATATCAAATGAGTATTTATGTTAAAAAGGAAGAGACAACTAAACCAGTGAAGGCTGGAAATTTCAAGAAAATAGGGCAAACTTCGGGATTAAACTGGTAATGATCGGCCATGAGAAAATTATGATTTTTGGTGGGTAGATAGTTCAGGATGTTAGCTTTCAAATGGATTTTGAATCACCTTAATCTGAGGTCTGTCGAAAAAGTTATGGTTATCTTACCAAAACTGTGTAGAATGAACCAAAAACTAACACACTTATGTTTTAGCCACATTTTGGGAACCCTTTTGTGGGAATCATATTTTGTATTGCGAATGAAAGTTTTTTGAGACTTCGTAATCTTTTCATATTAGGGGTTTTAGGTCTTCATTTGAGGTCTAGGGTGAAAGTTATGAATTTTTAGAGTGAACTGACCTGCTCACAAATTGGGTTGTTATTGCAATTTTTGTGCAGTGTATACTTGAAGAAAAATTTAGAAAATTGTAATATAGATTGTCCATATTATTTTTGAATTTCATATAAGATTTCATGAATTTTGGTTGAGTATTTTGAGTTTAGAGATTTTTGGAAGCATTTTGAGTAATTTTGTAAAGAACAATAATAAAGATTGAGTGAGATTGATAATGAATTCATTTTGTGTATTTGAGCCAAGTAAGGTCATTTAAGAGGGAAATGAATATTCATGGATATTCCTAAAACTTTTAGCTGGATTAATGAGAAAGAAGAAGACAAGTATACAATTTGGGAGCTTGTTTATGAGCTTTGAATCATTTATGGATTTTATAAAGAAAATACCACTTTTAGTAAGCTTAGTAGCTTCTATTGAGTTCAATGATTCATTTGGGGTGGAATTCTAAATTTAATAGATTTATGAATGAAATATGAGAAGTAGGGAGAGTTGTGACTCAGAAACTATATTTATCAGATCAAGTTATTACAGTTTATGCTATTTTAAACCAAGATACACTTCTCTTGGCCTCAAACCTTTATTACTTACTTACTTTAGAATATATCAAATGTATTTATCAAGCCAATCTAGTGTACTCACTGTTATCTTAAACCAAGTTATACATCAGTAAGTCTTAAACCCGTATCAGTAACCCATTTTAGAGAAAGCCACAACCACTCTCTCAATTGTCACCATCAAGGCCTTTTTCTTTGTAATCTCATTTATCTTATTGTGGACTATTTTACTTTTATTTACTTTACATTAGATTTAATTACTTTCATCAATTCAGTTTTGAAGTTATATTAAAGTACCCACGTTATGTATACCATTTAATTACTCAATTTCTGTTACGCATACTTTTATTTACTCAATTATGTGAGTAAGGATCATTTACTGACTACACATACTTATAATGATATTTATGAAACAGAATTGAGGCCTAGTTGTCGTTCCTTGTTATGCATAAGTGTTATCAAGTCAGAACATATTTATCAAGTCAAATGATGTTTACGAAACAGCTGACTTGTATCAAGTCAGATGACATTTTTAAAGACTCAAAGTACGTCCATTGCCTGTATCTTCAGAAAGCAGAACATGTTTATCAAGTTACAACTCTTAATGAGTTTATCAATGAATCAGTTTTTACAGTGATTTGCCATTTAACTTGTAACCCCGTCAGTTATCATCTATAGGGTGTCAGCCCATCATTTACCCGCGCGGCTTCAGGCCAACTCTTGATCGGATTAGCAGGTGTACACCTATATATAGATTATATCATTGCAAGGGGTTCACATCCAGATAACAATGAGCAATTAAGTTTCATATTAATCTTTCATTTTCATTGTTATTACGAACTAAATTAATTGCAAAAGCAGGTACCCATCAATAGTGTTTCTATGCTCATTTTACAATACAAGAATGCATGTACTGAGTTTTTGGTCACATTTTCGAATTGTTTTCATGCTTTCCATTTTAAGTGATGAAGTTTCACATGTTTCTCCATTTAGCAAGCCCTTTTGGAAGTCAACAGATACTCACAGTGGATTCAGCATAGCATGAATGTTGGGATTGACCTCAAGGTCTAGTTGGGTCTATATTCAATATACTTGTGTAGTGTGGAGTGCAAGTTAGCACATGGTATGATTAAGTCGATGGTATTGAAATTGAGCTATTATTGACTTTGGTCTTGAAGTGTTTTAGTAAATAGGTTTTGTGATTGTGAACATGAGTTGCAAGATTAAATGGTTTCAATGAGCCTTGTCCTTATCAGGACGGCAGTAGCGCCTTCTATTATTTAGTCATCCACTGCAATTTTTCGTGAATCATGTTATTAGCATTTCGGGGGCGTTATAGACTGGATGCTCATATCGAACTCACTAGCAATGTCAAATGGTTCACCCACCTCAAACTTACAAGAATCATTCAACGTGGAGTGTGGGACGGCAGAAACGAGGACATCATCAGTGACATCCTTTGGTGAGCTAATGTGAGGTGCAAAGTCTTGTGATAGAGACATAGGGAGGTCACTCTCTTGTTTTAGACTAAGCAAAAGCATGTCTTCATGCAAATTAGGCCTAGCAAGATAAGAGGGCTCAAAATCATCATAAAAGCTAACTTTAGATTTAGAATAGCTTAAACTAGAGTCAGGCTCACTATAATTCTCTCTACTTTGATTAAAACATTGAGAATATTCAACAATTCCCTTTTTCATGGTCTTCACCAGTTTGTTAGTCATATCATTAATCTTATTTTCAACACTTGCACAAGTAGTATCAATATAAGCACGAAAAAAGGCTGTATAAACATCATGGCCAGAAGATTCACAATAATCGCACAACACAGGAGACATATGCGAATAAGATGGGTCATATGAGTTTATTAAATGATCATGGGGATAAGGATTAGCAGGAAAAATAGACTCATCAGGAGTTGGGCATCCAAAATTATTTTTAGCTCATCCAAACGCATAGGTATCCCAAGGTTGTTTTTCAAAGAAATCTCATACCTCGTCTTGAGTTTTAGATAATAAACCTAGCACACCTCCATGATAAATAGACTCAACATAACCTCAAGATTTAGAATTTAAACCCACAGCGATGACCTCACAAAGTTCCCATTTTTGAAAATTATGATTCAATTGAGCATGATAATCATTAAGTCTCGAAAGATAACTCCAAAAAGGTTCATTCTCATATTGTGGGAAATTAAAAACTGGCACGCTTGAAGCTCGTGTTTTTTCAATTTTAAGAAATTTTCAATTTTTTTTGGATTTTTAAGTTTTTAATTTTTTAATTTTTTTAAGGAAAGAAAATGCATCTATGACACTATTTACAAACTAATGACTAAAACAAAAACAAGAGACTCAAATAACTAAGTGGACAAAACAAAATAAACTAACAAAAATAAAACTATATTACAAAAAGAAAAGAAAGCCTCAAACAAGGCTCGACCTAACACGAAAAACAAAAGAGGAGTACAAACACACAGCTTGTACACCATTTCTTTTTATGATCTTGTTTTTGAGATTTTTTGATTTTTCTATTTTTTTCTTTTCTTTTAGAACACAAAACAAAATCAAAAAATAAATCAACCCTAAAAATGATATACAAACAAAAAATTGACCAAATATAAAACACAAACACAAACATCAATAAACTAAAAGAAAATTAGAAAATAAACTAAACTTAAACAACCAACTTCCAAACCTAAAATTAAAACAGAAAATAAAACTCCTAAAATCAGAGCTAAATATACATAAAATTCCACACAATCATAAGGAACATAAATATAACTTTTATCGAATTTTTCTACCCCCAAACAGTGTAGAATAATCAAAATAGAAAATTAATTCCAAAATTCACAAAAAATTCCAAACAGTCCCAAACATTCCAAAAAAATTGCCACAAAATCTAAAAATTATACTGAATCTAGGAAAATATTAGCACAGTGAAAATCACACCAGAATGGCTCCAGAAAATTCAAATAAAATGCTGAAATTAATGAAAAATCTGTACTGTTCTAATTTTCGGATCAGTCTACCTTGTTTCTTTTGCTGCACATAAACCAAATTCATTAGTACTGTTTTTTCGGCAACCAATAAACTCTAAAAATAAAACTAATCTCGATAAAAATCAAAAATCGAAATAGAAATACCAACCAAATTCAAAATCAAAACTAAACTAAATTACTAAAATGAAATAATGACTCAACTAAAACTAAAAATCACAACTCTAAAATTAAAACGAAATAACTCAAGCGACTCAAATAACTAAACTACGGCTCGAGCCAACCTGATGTCACAACGCCATCCCCGGCAACGGCGCCAAAAACTTGTTGCAAAATCCGCAAGCGTATAGTTTATCGTTGTAACGTTTACAGGTATCGTCCTCAGGGATGGTAGTGAGATTAAGTTACCACTCAACTAGGCTAAACCGGCTAAACAATCCCTTAAGCTATAATCCAGTAATGTAAGTTAACATGTGATCATAATATGAAAATTAGCATTAGGAGACCAACAAGTGAGAGAAGCACTCAAACGATAAAGGTCTAGTATCCAACACTCCCTGGTAGAACACAGCCCATCTCAATTCCAACTACAGCAAAGTAATTCACGAGCAAACAGAGCAATAAAACAGAGGGAAGAATTTACCGAAAATCAAATGAAAATTGAGTTCTTCGAGTACCAATCAGCCAACATGAGACACAACTCAGGTTTTTCATCCATGCCCAAGAATAAAGCAAGCCAATGAAATCAGGAAAGGCAAATCAAAATAGGGGACACGAACAGAGCCTCAAACTTGCACCACCAGTGAATCCATAGCATGACTAAAAAGTTTGTAAATTCAACTTGAATATCTGAACTTGTACTCGACATTGGGAGTAAACCATAATCTAATTTCACTAATTTGAGAATTCAAAACAAGATCTGAAACTGAAAAACGAAAGTGAAAGAAGGTAAAACTAACTAGAAAAACTCTACTCTCTACTCTAATCTACTCTGCCCATCTACTCGCTACTCCCCGTTCAAGCTCATTTGAAGTTCCAAAAATGCCAACTTAAGCCCCTTGGAATGCTTGGAAACTGCCCNNNNATGATGGTGAATAATGGTGGAGTGAATGAGGAGATAAAAAATGCTATGGTAACGGATGAGGGAAGGAAGAGGAAGAGTTGAAGGAGGAGAAGAAGGCACGAACCCTGTCCATGTGCTGCTCTGTTCTTCTGTGCTGCTCTATTCTTCAATCTACTAGGAAGAAGAGGAAAGGCCACGAAGAAGAAGAAGGGTAAAGAGGGGTATTGGATCACGTGCATTGCACACTGGGCATAAGTGGGAAGGCAGGCTAGAGAAAGAGAGAACGAACAGGCCAGGCCTAGCGTGAAAAAGAAGAAAATAAAATGGAAAGGAGACCGACCCACAAGGAAAAAAAACAAGGAAAAGAAAGAGAAGGAGGGAGAGAGGAGGGGCCGGGTCTAGGGAAGCCGTCTGGGCTAGGCCCAGTTGAGGAAAGGGGAAAAGGAGCCTGGCCTAGCTGGGAGTGGCAAGATGCGCCTTGGGCCGACCTAGTTCTTGTTCTCTTACCTCAATCAATCGCTTGTTATGATTCAATCCAATTTTTGATTGAACTTTCCCTTTTTTTTCTAAGAAATTTATTTATTCTTCAAATGTCTCAATTTCCTACAAAACAAATAAAACCAATATTAAGATCCTAAGTTAATAATTTATTTTGAGCAAATATTAGGTGATAAAGGGTGTACAAGTGTAACAATTTCAGGTTGAACATGAGTTCAACCCTCTTGCTAAGCTGTCAAATCTTGATGTTTCCAAATGTGTAATAAGCCGATTTGTTACATGAACTATAGCCTGGATAGAAGGGAGCGGCATTGTTGGGAAATTTTGTAGCAGTTTTCCATTTCTATTCAAGATATGTTCTATCTCAAGTAGTCCGAAATTCTGTAACTCGGTAGATGATAAATCCATATCTGGGATTCCTATTTGCCATTATATGGCATAGAGAAGGTCGTCTGTTAGATGTATCCAATTTGCATCCCACAACTTAACTGGGTCATCAGTCTCAGAGAATATCAACATAGAGTAAAACATATTTCGTAGTTGAGCATCTGAAGCCCAGGTTGATGCTTCATTCAAGACAGCATGCCATTCGTCATCATCATTGAGCAACCCAATGCTATGCATGCTGACTTAAACGTAGGTATAAGACACTATGTATTCTACAAATATTTTCAAAGCAAGTTGCTCCACGGACCTTTGTAAGAAGCAATCTCAAATAATACCGTTCTTCATAATTTGGATGTACAAAGGGAAGTCGACCAATTGAAGAACCTTTTTGACGAACTGTCCAGCTTTTAGCTGAACAATTCTATACCCATTACGTGGGGAAGTTAAGATATGCGGCATGTCGAGCTTCTGGGTACTGCTTATTTACTACAAATCATATTGTTAACATTGTTTTCCACGCTTCTGGTTCATGTGCAATACTAAAGAGGTCCTCCCTATCATTAGACACGACTAATTGTTCTCCAGGCAAGTGGTATTGAAGTTTTTGTATAGAATGATATTGATGTTGTAAGCTAAACTCAAAAATTCGCCAACATGACTCAACTGCATATACATAGCAGTAATCTAAATATTCCTAGATTTCATTCCTTTCTCTATCTTGCCAAGGTTGCTCACTGTCATGATATGCTATATTGCCTTCAATGACAATAGTAGCACGATCATGGCCCTTATGTACATACTTATATAGGTATTTCGTTATGCTACAGACAGCTACGTGCTCGACATTGATATAAGCATTATATTTTATGCATAGATCTCTATTGTATGGGACCACCCATTGATTATCAATCCCTCGACCATTCACGGCCACTTGTTTGGGAGTGCGAACCCTTCGATATTGAGCGAAGCCATGCTCATCAAATGTTGTTTGCTTGCAAAATCTTTTTGGATAACATTTTGAGCATTTTCCATCAATCAAGCATGATACACATGGACCGTGTATTATAAATCTTGTGACGGTATCATGTGCTAGAGGGTCCATAGTCTGGTCAGGAATTTTGACACTTATTAGCCTATTAGCATCCTCTGGGCATGCAGGCTTATCTTCCATCGCTACTATTAAGAGAATAGTGGATATAATTAGCGAACTGATTATATATTGAGGGAAAATAATGTGTATGAAAACGTCAGGAAGTCACCAACAATGATTGTTCCAAATAATTTTTTTGTCTTAAAATCATCGAGTAATTGTCTTAACTTAATCTTGAAAACTTAAGTTATTAGATCTGGTTTGTCCTCATATCGTTGACCAAGCAATAGCTCATTAGTGATTTCAGGCCAGTTTGGATTACTTGTGAATGTGACAAAGAAATCAGGAGGCTCCATTGCACGACAAATTAGACTTGCATCCTGATAGTATTGCATCATATAACGTAGCCCTTTAGGGAAAGAAAGCAGAATATATCTCTGCCCTATTGATTACGCATTAACGTTACCTGCGTTAATTGCATCTTAAATGCCACTGTACAATTCTGTCCACAGGCGACCTTGGTGGCTTTGATATCATGTAAGTTTATATTGCTCATTGGCAGCCATGCATTTATGTAGAATTGCTAACCCAATCGACTACTCTTCTTAATAACTACTTATTCACCTGCTCAATCTTGGATTCGAAATGCATAAAATTCCCTCATTGCAACTGTTGACCTTGAGGTGCTGGAGTTAGCCATTCTTGGTATGTCTAGACTCCATCCATCAATGCTATACAGAAACAACAGAGGATAGTGTAAAGGCATGTATGATGAATGAATGTCATCTATCCTCTGCAAGGTTCCATCTATTTTCTGAATAATGACATCCCTGGATCCAAAGTGATCGGTTTAATTTCCTACCAATAGTCCAATGACCTCATTTGCAGCAGGTCTAAATATATTTTACCCTGTCTCGCTTGGATGATTCGAATCCACAAATAAAAACCTCGTCATGGCAACGTAACATGTCGCGAGCTCTTCTAAATACGACAACGCACAGATTAACTGAATCCAACATTTGTTATAACTCTTGCATAATGTCAGCTCTAACACCAGAATGACTCGATGCCCTAAGTGCACTCATTCAGTTTGACAGTTTATTGCTAATGTCATAGATGTACAACTGCGTAAACTTTGGGAGTAATCCAGATCGTGGGAACAAGGTTCCAATTTTATGGTGATTCCTACCACTTAACCGGAAAATATACGAGCCTCTACCATCGTTCACACTGTTGTCAATCCTTCCCCTCATGGAAATGAATGAGAACATGGAGTTGTAGATTCTTATATTGTTAAGGAAATGTTGGTTTGACAATAATGATTCAAGAAATGGAGGTGATAGTGTAAGGGCATACTGACTTGTCCACTTTGACAACACAAATTGAATATCGGGTTTGTGATACTACTATTTCTAATCCTTTCCTGTGTCAACATAATAGCTGTGCAATGTGGACATGTGGCTGTGCGTTGCTCAAAGCGCCATCAATTTGAGCATGCGTGTCTTGGACGTGGATGTGTGCCTCTTGCAATGCAGTTAACAGGGCAAGTCAGTATGTACTTATGATTGGTTCAATTATATAAGCGTAGGACCATTTTAGGTGATCACCCGTTTGGGTGGATGGGAGTATTATATGTTCTATGGGTAGTGATCTTGTATAAGGAGCGATATTGAATTGGACATTTTCACTATGGGCAGCTCGTTGATCTAGTTCTAGTAAGAAATTTTGTTATTTAAAAGGAAACATTAATTTTATGTTGAATATTATTACGTAAGGAAGTGTATGGTATTATGTAATACAGATCTAACATTACCAATATTGTCGATGTTACGTGCTGAGATGGGATTCTGTTGCTCATGATGATTTTCAAGGCACGTTAGTTGCATTCATTGCAAACGCATCAATGATGACCTAGCTTGGTGTGCCTCCTTTATGAGCATGTGACAATGGTGTGCCACCATATCATTTCCTTAAATGTGTCAATGCTTATAGTCGTTGCCAAGTATTCAATCTGCCATTTTTTTTATGGCAATTATCTTTGTGTTGTACTAAATGATGATGGTAGATCCATTCTTTTTATAAGAAATCATGCAAACACTTAGGTAGTGGAATGGGTAAGTATATGTTGTTGCATACATTGACTATCTAGAAAAGTAAAATTTTTCAATGAAAATAATTTGAACATTATATGTATGCTAAAATAAAATGTTATTGATTTTTATAATTGAGTTGAGTTCAGTTTGGATTAGTTTGTATTTTAGGTTAAACCCAAAGTAGTCCATTTTTTATTTTTGGTTTAAACTGAATTTGACTTTTAGGGTGCTTTATTCGGGTTCAATATTTTACATTGTTCAAATTTTATGTCACTCACTTATGCAATCTTGGATTCTTCTTTTTGGTGAGCAAAAAGTAGTTGTAGTCATTAATTATGTTTTGATATTAGGTGCAAACTAATATGCAGTCATTTCAGTTTAAGTTTTACATTTTTTCTTACAATGGTAAATTGGACTAGCTACTGGGCCTCCTATCTCAGGAAAGGATCCAGCAAGCCCACTGTCCCTAAGGCGAAGGAGAAACCTGCTGCAAAGGCCCAAGGCCCAACACCGTCATCATCCTTGCCTCCCAAAAATTGGCAAGCAAAGGCTCCCCCTAGATTCGAACCCAGGTGGAGAGGATGGCAGGAAACAGGTGATACCAAAATGAAGTTTGTCTTTCAATGAAAATAATTTGAACATTATATGCATACTAATAGATAACTTTATTGGCTATTTAAAGTGGTCCATTAAGTTATGTTAGTCGTTTTGAGATTTGTATAATTGAGTGGAGCTTAGTATGAATTAATTCGTATATAGGTTAAAAGCAAAGTATCCCAATTTTTGGGTGCGTTAGTTGGGTTAGTAGGGTTACGATTGACAACTTAGTTGAATTATTGTATAATAAAATAATTTTTAGAAAACCATATCATAATAGTTATCTACAATAACATATCAGTCATTCTAAACATATATAAATAGTCACACCTGAAATCGTCGAAGTCATCCTTAAGTTATTTACAAGTCACCCAAAAATGAGAATCAGTTGCATAAATTTTAGGCTAACTATACAGAGGACATTTAAATTATTTGAAATTTAGCTTCTTTAGGTAACCATTGTATTTATTTGACTAAAACCAACAAGACAGATCATGAATTTTTTTTTAAAATAAAGTTGTCTTAGTTGATAACTAATTCTACTAAAGATGACTTTTACTTACACTTTAAATACGTAACCCCTTAAAAGATGGTTAATGTCTTAAACTCATATATAGGTACCTATTTTATGTCACATCTTGAATATATGTCACTTAAAAATGTATAATTTATCACACGTATGCATACATACATACATACATACATATATACATATATAAATGTACATACATACATATATACATATACATATATACATATACATATATATATATACATATATATATATATACATATATATATATGTGTGTGTGTATATATATGTGTGTGTGTGTGTGTATATATATATATATAAGTGCTTACTGTATACATCATTTTAGGACTATTTTGCCACATTTTAAGGAGAATTATGTGCTTTAAGTCATAATCTATACTCCTATTCTCAATTTATGCTTGGGTATGGTTGTTTGATGTGTTTTGCAGGATTTTAGGCCTTTTTACCCAACATTTGACCCTTATTGAATGTATTTTCACCTTCACAACAGACACCCATGTGATGCTACGTCCGTGGAGTAAGAAAAGAGCAGAAAATTGGTTCCTGCCAAGTCGGACCGTGGTACCTGCCATGAACCGTGGTGAAGTGTGAAATTATTGCCTCTTCATTTTCCTTTGGCTGTATGGCTGAGATGATCCAAGTTTTTCTATAAAAGGGTGTCGCTTGGCAGCAATGTAAAGAGAGCTTAGATAGCATACTTCATTTCCTTTCTCAAATTTTGTTCTTTTTAGTTAAGATTTTTAGTTTGGTTATTATTTTAGTGAGAAATTTTGAGTGCAAGTGTTTGATTTTGAGGCGGTTTGAAGTCCTTGGTTGAAAGGCTATATCAATCAAGCCCTTCCTCTCAGATTTTGCCGAAATGTTGGTTCGTTAATCTTTAATCTTGTGTGAGTAATTTATTTTGTCTAGAGATTCAGTAGTTTATGAAAGTATAGTTGGATTATGTTTTAATTTATAAAATTGTCATTATTTCATGATTGGTTTGATTTCCTTCTATCAAGTGATTACCGTGTTGTGAGTGGATTTTTGGCCAAAGTTTGCTTGCACACCTGAAACAATTGAGTGAAAAACTAAAAGGTGACATTTGATTGTTAGACTGCTTGATAAGACCTGACATAACATCGTCTCGAAAGAGAGATTCGCATGTTAAGAGGAAACAAAGTGTAATCGAAGATATTCAACTTGGATTAAGACACACTAGTTTGAAAGAACGACTTTTGCTTACTTTAGGCAAATTTGGTTGATTTCGAAAGAATAGACTAAATTTTTAGAGAGATTGCAATTCCTCAAGATTAACCGATTAGAGGAAAGCACATGCTTATCATTTTGATCCAATCAACTTTCGTAACTACATGAATTCCTATGCATTTTTCCTTAATTGATTTAAAATTAGTGAATTATAAGTTGTTAAACCGAAACTCCTTGAATTAGAACTTTACTTAGCATATTTCAATAGATAAAGCTTGATAGATTACATTGGTCCCTAAGGAGCATATTTCTTGTTTGATTACGTTGGTAGTAATGGTGATAGTGCTTACAAGAATTTTTCCCGTTTATGCAAAGTCCAATTTCATACGAACCCAATCTCGAGATTGAAAGGACTTTCTGCTTAAGGAGGAAGAAGCAAAGGACTGAAGAACAAAGACACTAGGCAAAAAGGAATCCAACAAACATGGCGGGAGAGGAGGAGATGACCAAAGAAGGACACTTCGAGATTTCATTACCCCTGGAGTCGAAGGGATCGCCTCAAGCACCACTCGTCCTATTATTGATGCCAACAATTTTGAGCTCAAACCGACACTCATCTCCATGGTACAACACTTCTAGTTTGGAGGAATTCCTTTGGAAGACCCGAATCCACACCTCTCGGTCTTTTTAGAG
>NCQV01075959.1:561-18970 GCA_002740545.1 Lophocereus schottii | reverse complement strand
AACTTAATGGAGTCCCCACTGATGCCATCCGATTGCATTTATTTCCCTTCTTATTGACAGATAAAGCGAGGGCTCGATTACACTCTTTGTCATCGGGATGTATTACCACTTGGGAGGAGTTAACAAGAGCATTCCTCACCAAGCTTTTCCCTCTGAGCAAAATGGCCAGCTTAAGCAATCAAATCACCAACTTTACACAAAAAGATGAAGAGACGCTATACGAAGCTGGGGAGCGGTTTAAGGATTTGCTGCGCTTATCCCCCCATCATGGTATTCAACGTTGGATGATTATCCAAGCTTTTTATAATGGTGTGACTCAACCTATAAGGTCCACTATTGATGCGGTGCCAGGAGGTACCATGATGAACAAAACTGAGGATGAAGCCTATAACCTAATTGAGGAGATGACACTTAACAATTTTCAATGGTCTACCAAACAAGTCCAACCTAAACGGCTTGGAGGTAAGCTTAAAGTTGATGCGCTTACTTTGCTTTCTGCTAAAGTAGATGCTATGACTCAAATATTGGACCCAATGAATGTTAATGTTGTGAATTCTAGTGCCCTTTCCCTTTGTGAAATTTAAGGTTCTATTGAGCATATGACTTTGAATTGTCAAGTTGGGAGCCCTTTTTTCCAAGACCCTAGTGAAGTTAAATATGTTCAAAATTTTAATCCGAGACTGGCCAATGACCCTTACTCTAGTACCTAAAATTCGGGTTAGAAGAATCATCCGAATTTCTCATATAGGTCTAATCCAAACCCTTTGAATATACCCCCAATGAATGCTGGACCATCTTCCGGTTTTTAAAGACCTCCTTTCCCTTCTCAAGCACCCCAAAAGTCCAATTTAAAAGCGATGATGCAAAGTATGCTTATAGCACAACAAAAACAGGATGAGTACATTAAGCAATTAGCCTCTAAGGTTGATGTGCTTACAACTCACAACGAGATCCTAGAAGCCCAGATTTCCCAACAAGCTAGCTTTTCATCTACACCTCTAGATAGACTTCCTAGTAAGCCTGATCTTAATCGTCGTGAGCAATGTAATTGTGTTACCTTGAAGGAAGAAGTAGAGGACTTTATTGACCCCGAGGATATAGCAATGGAAGAGGGTAGGAAAACAATCATGGCTGGAAGTAAGGAGAGGAATGATGGTGCCAACACTACCACATTGATAGAGAATGACATTATAGAGATCTCCATAATTCTTCCATCTAAACTCCCTAGCCCAGGTAGTTTTTCTATCCCCTGTATAGTGGGAAAGGTAGAAATTGAAAGAGCTTTAGGTGATCTAGGTGCAAGCGTCAGTATAATACCATATTTTTTGTTTCATAAGTTTCACCTAGGACCATTACAAGCCGCACCCTTTTCACTACAGTTAGCAGACGGTTTTGAGATGCAACCCATAGGTAGATTGGATAATGGGCCAATCAACATAGGAGATATTTGGGTGTTGGAGGAATTTATCATAATTGATACACCCCAGACCGATGATACTCAAATTATCCTAGGTCAGCCTATTTTGACTGCAGCTAGTTGCCACATTAATGTAAGAAAGGGTCATATAGCTTTTGAGGTGGAAGAGCGCTATACTGTGTTTTGTCATATGAATGAGAAAGTAGTTTCTCGTAATTTTTCTCTATTGGATGAATTTCCCCCTTCCCCTAAGATTGACATGGAGGATGTCTTAAATTGTGAAGATCCTCTTGACTTTGACTAGATTTCTCATAAGGACCCCGACCAAAGGTATGTTAAGGTGGAGTTTGCTGCACCTGCGCCACCTAGCATGCCGAAGGTTGAGGCCTATGTCTCTGATGAGTCTTCTATAAGTGACTATTGCAGGTTTGCCCAGGCTATTCTCTCTTTGGCCCTTATAGAAGGATTAGATGCAGATTTTGATTTGGGGGTTGAACAAGTTGATAGTAGCCCATCTGATAGGCTACAAGTGCGCTTTGTTTTGTGCACTGATAATGCACTATGGCGTAAATTGATGAAGATGAAGGAGCTTCAACCCGAGCTTTTGCGATGGTACCTCGGACTGAAAAAGTTTGACTTTGTGGCCCATGATAAAGCCAACGTCCATACACTTACCGATCCGGAACAAGCATAGAAGAAGGGTCAAACTCTTGACCTTAAAAGAGCACTTCTTGGGAGGCAACCAAAGCCTTTTTTCTTTTCCTTAGCTTGATTTTCATTATTTTTGTAGTTTTTCAATAAAAATGAAAAAAGGGGAAAAAAGGAAAAAAATGAGAGAAACAAAAAAAGAGAGAAATAAGAGTATAATAAAGACTTTGCGGAAAAAAAAGAGAACAAAAAAATATATGTAAAATGCTTTGGCACCACGGCCAGGATACTCAGCACTGGGGCCATGGGGTGCCAACGCAGAAAAATTGAAAACAAAACAGAGTCAGCAAACACCATGGACAAGCCGTGGTGACCTGCTACAGCCTGCAGTCTAGGTTTTTGATTGCGGTGCCCCCTCATTTTCCCTCACACTTCATCTTCTTCACGACTCTCTCTCTTTACCTCCATTTTCTCTCTCCAAACCTCCATAACTACGACCTTCATTCTCACCTCATTTCTTCTCAATTTTCATCCTTTTTCACCCAAATTTATCCCCTTTCACTTAATCTTTCCTCTTTCCACACCAATTTCATCTCTTTCTTCTTCTTCTTCTTCAAACTCATCTCACTTCACTCATCCACCATACCCATCTTTTTCTCTCTCTTATTCTTCTTCTTTTTACTTAATTTCTTTGTTTTTCTTCTTCAAATTTTCTTATTTAGATTTTAGTTTTGGTTTTCATTTCATTTTGCAACAATGGCACCCTCCAAGAGACAAAGGAATATCAAGGAGGTTGGATCCTCAAGTCAAGCACCAACCCGACCTTAAAAGACATCCTGAACCTTCACCAATGCGCGAGCACAAGGTATAACGAATCTTGATAATGTTGCTAGATATAATTGTTTGAATGAACGCATGGTTGGCAACTAAATATTATGATGAGGAATTGTTAGCTCGATTACGAATGTTAGATGATATTCGATGGTTATTTACACGAGGTGGTATGAGACACTTTTTAGAAATAAAAGAGCATACATATCGGAACTTAACCCTAGAGTTCCTGAGTACACTCTATGTCGAGGTCACTAGAGGGCCTCAATGTCAAGTCGGGTACATATCATCTTATTTGTAGGGATAATTTTATGAGTTGAACTTAGGTACCTTTAATAGTATATTCAGTTTTCCACCTAATATGGATTTACCAAACCGCCAAGTCCCCCAGGAATTCAATCCGAATACATTTTGGGGCGAATTTTTAGGGAGTGTTAGGTGCAGCACTAGTTCGTCGAAGTCCACTCATATTAGGAACCCTTGCATTAGAGTACCCCAGCGTCTTGGCTTGTTGTTTCTTTGCTCAGGACGATGGCCTGAATGTCTCGAGATTATCTTGCACTTTATGTCCTGTATGCTTGATGGTGTCCCACTTGACCCCGGTTTATTTTTGGCCAGGTAATTGTATAATGCTGCTGTTAGCACTAAATGTAGGATAGTCATAAGTGGTATTGTGACTACTATCGCTAGATTTTTGAGTATTTAGCCCAACCCTGAGGATAGAATTTTGGGTCTAAGTGGCCTGATCAAGCTGCTTTTAAAATTATGAATTTTTGTAAAGTTGAGGCTGGGCGTTTATGTTGGATTTACCCTAGTGACCGAATTTTGCCGCTTCCCAATGTTGATCGAACTATCTTACTTCACCGGACTAACCTTTATTGGGTATCTGATGATGGCGAGGTTATTCAACCTGCACCCCATTATCGAGCCCCTCATCCTAGTCAAGCAAGACCTAGTTCTTCCTCTCAATCACCCCTTCCTGACTATACCGACCTCCAAGACACCCTTAGATCCATTCAAGAGGAGTAAGTTTCCCTTCGAGTATTTGTTGCTTCTGAGAGCGCCACTCCTCGGGACTTTGTCCAAGAGTGTCACGATGAGTTTTATGGGATGCTTACTACTCAGACACAATATTTCTAGGACTATAGGGCATGTCCAGAGACTTGGCGAGATTGGCATATCTCTTATGGCCAACCACTCCATCCTCCACCACCTCCTTTCTAATTGCTTTGTGCTACTCCCCTTCCCTTTTTCTATTATGTGCCCACATTGAGGGCAATGTGTGATTCAAGCATGGGGGATTAGTAGTTAGATTTGGCGTCTGATGCCTGAATTGGTTTGGTGTGCTTGTATTTTGTATATGTTATTTGTGATAGTTTTTGGAGTTTTTGCTTTAGGTTTAAGTTTTGTTTTGTAGCATTTTAGTAGTGCATTTAGTTTTCTTTTCATTCTAGGTTACATTTTAGTTTTTCTTTGCATTTTAGTTTGCATTGTTGTTAGAAGCATGCATGTTTATAGAAAAGAAGAAAAAATAATACAAAAAATTTGAAAAACTGGAGAAAATAAATAAAAAATCTTCCGATGATGATCTTTTTAGATTTGGTAGACTTCTTTGGGTTAATTTGATCCCTTAATTCGCCCAAATTGTGCATAAAATGTTTGAAAATGAGTTTACGAAAACGAGATTCATGTTTTGACCACATATTGAGTGCGAGTTGGTTACCCCATGAGTCTTTACATAAATTTTGGCATGTGTTTACAAATGAGCAAATTATGACCTTAGTAGATGTCCTGTGAGGCTTTGAGCTTTTAGAGACTACTTATCAATTTAGTCTCATATTTCTTTCATGTGTGATTCTTCCTTGACATCATTTCTCTAGAACTTGCATTGATTCTCATTCAATATCACAATTCGCATATGCATCTAGGCAATATGATTGAGGTATTTTTCTTTAATTTATTAAACTCGACGGCCAAATAGCAACCTTTGTTGTATATTATATCCCTTGCTAGCCTCTTTAAACCTATATATGTTTTTCTTGATTTAAACCTCTTATTATAGCCTCTGGCGAAATAATTATCTTACGCTTAAGCCAAGACTAGAGGAGCGTTTCATTCTTTTGCATCAAGTTTGATAGGGTACTAGTAAGGTGGATTGTTCTCTTTTAGTAGGATTTGGTTGTTTGGTTAAGGAATGTGAGATCTTGATAAATCCCTTGTCTAATTGTACAAAGTTTAGAGAAGAGTTGGAATTTAAAGTCTGTTATGAATTTCCCTTGGCTAACTCATTTGAAAAAAAAAAGAAAAAAAACAAAACCACAAAAAAAACAGATGAAAAAGAAAAAAAAGCGAAAAAGTGAAAAAAAAAAGAAGAGAGAAACTGTTAGCTTTGTTGGAATTGTAAATTCTTGTAATTTTCATCTTTTTCTCTCTTCAATTGGAGATGTGTTTTGTTGATAAATTATAGTTGTCTAGAGGGATGTAGGCCCTGTTCTTTTCGTAGTTTAATGGATCCAACCTACTCCTTCCCACTCTCACCCACTCCTTCCCCCCTTTCCCACATTTTAAAAAAAATCTCACTACTTCCTACTCTCACCCATTTTCATCCACTCCTTCTTACTCCTGCATATAACTATTATTTTTTATATTTTGAAAACTTTTATAATTTATGTAATTGTGTGTAAGAATAGTTTGATAATAATTATGAAAAGTTTCATTTATTTTTCGGATGTTATGGAAATATTTGTTAGTCGTGCCCGAAATTATAGATGACGTAATTTTTGTTATATATATTGAAGAAATAATTTTTTTGCTTTGTTAAGCAAATGTTGGTTTTTGTGACTGGTAGATATTTTGAATTTGATTCTGTATATGAAAGAGATGTTTAAATTTATTTATTTTTTTTGCATTGGTTACGAAATATTTGATATGGGCCATCAAAGTATAGATGATTGTCACTGTATGTATAACAAATTTATTTTTCGTTCATCGTAATTTGAGGCTAAATTTGCAGATGTGTTTTCCGGCATAATGAAGGAATGAGTAAATTTTTTTAGTCTTTTTTGTAATTCGTGACAGAAAGTGCAGATATATTGTTCGTGTATTTTGAATGGATTTTTTTTTTGTGTGCGTTAGTAGCAAAATATTGGAAGTTCTTCACATAAATTGCAAATGATTGTTTTCCGTGTACTGAGGGTCTGTTCTTTTCGTTTGGAAATATGGGTTGGTAAATAAGTGAAGTTGGTTGAAATTGATAGAAGTGGGTCAAAGTAAGTTGAAGTAGGTATTTTTTTTGTTGAAGTGGGTTGAAGTGGGTATTTTTTTGTCGACGTGAGTTGAAGTTGGTTGAAGTTGGTTGGTATGATGGGTTGAAGTTGATTTAAATATGAGAAATGAGTTAAAGTTGATTGAAATCAGCTGAAGGAGCGTTGAAGTTGGTTGAAGTTGGTTGAAGTGGATTGAAATTAGTTGAAGTTAGTATTTTTATTGAAGTTCGTGAAGTGGGTTGAAGTGGGTTGAGGTTGGTAAATTTAGATTTACCAACGAAAAGAACAAGGCTTGAACATATGTGTATTTTTTCATTGATCGTATTTGGTTAATATATGGAAAAAAAATATATCTATAATTTGTTTTATGAATGACGAACATTGCAATTTTTTTGGGGTAACAACGGCCACGAAATAATATTTCGTACCTGAGTCAACACAGAATAATATTTTTTCAGTTTAAAAAATTTTTTATCATCGTTGATTATTATCACCAATAAAAGATTACATTAAAAAAAACAAAATACGTAGCTTATATCAACTCTCCTACTTCATTCAACTCCTTACCACTATTTCCCATTTCTTCCCACTCCTTCCCCTCCTTTCCCACACTTTAAAAAAAATTAAAAAAAAAACTACTCCTATCCACTCCCACCCACTCATTCCCTGCTTCCCACTCTCACCCATCCCACACCTATAATTGTTTTTTGCATTTTAGTGTTGGTGAATTTGAGAATCTTGTCAAGTTTATGGTATATTTGAGTCTAATGAATAAGAATTGAAAGAACTTTTATATATGTATACATTTTCAAACACATGAGTGATGCGTGTCACATAACTATAGTAAGGTTCGACCAGCCTTGCTAGCCTTACTTGTTTCATATGTTAAATGGCTGCATTTGACGATTTGGGGGGACTGATTCAAGTTTGACATTATGGACTATCAAGTGTTTTTTCGAAAATTTCATTCCATAATCTGTTTGCTAATAATTTTTGCATCATTTTGGGATACCTTGGATCAACTTTGCTGATGGAATGTTACCTATATCTATCCTGAGGAGGTTGCATATATTTTTGATTTTAACATTACTTGAGGACAAATAACAGTTTAAGCATAGGGGAGTTTGATAAGTGCTTATTGTATACATCATTTTAGGGTTGTTTTGTCACATTTTTAGGAGAATTATGTACTTTAGGTCATAATCTATACTCCTATTCTCGATTTATGCTTGGATATGGTTGTTTGATGTGTCTTGCAGGATTTTAGACCTTTTTACTCAGCATTTGACCCTTATTGGATGTATTTTGACCTCCCCCATGGACACCCATGTGATGTTACGCTCGTGGAGCAAGAAAAGAGCAGAAAAATCGGTTCCAGACAAGACCACGGTCGGACGGTGGTACCTGCCGCGGACCATGCAGGCCTGACAATTTCACCCGAACCCGATGAATACTTGATTTACTCGACCTGAAAAATCAGATGAAAACCCGACTAAACGGGTGAATTAAAGGAGTGATGGATCGGATCGAATTCGGGTGATGGTCCACCCAACCCATCACCCGACCCGTCACCCACTATATATATATATATATATATTGCAACCCTAATTTCTTTCGCTTCTTCAGATCTAAAGTCTGAACATTTGAATACGTTTAGTAAAATTATCATTACTAATTAATTGTTTTTAAATGATAGTCATCAGTTGGCGATGATCTCTATGTGGGTACCACTTGGTAGTTCGTTGAAGAGAATTGAAGATTTATGTCTTTGCCTTTTCAAACATTGTGTTATAGTTGATTCACTCTTTATCTCGAATTACTGTTTGTGTTAAACATATAGTCTTTGGACAATCCCCGCCCTTCCCCCCAAACTAGAGACAATTTATATTTGGTATATATATTTATCATTTGTGGTAATTATTATGTTTAAGATTTGGGCATGTGGTTCCCGTTGGTTGTTTTGTATGTTTTTAAATTGTCTAGGATTTTGAAACTTATTTGAGCAATAAATGAATAAAGTGAGATAAAACGCATTTCATCCGTGTCATCCGTTCATCACTTGCGTCACCCACGGGTGATGGGTGGATAGGATAAGGGTGAGCGGATGAGCGGGTGACGGGTGGATCGGGTGAAGTGGATGGATGCGGATGATGGATCCAGGTGAAGGTTCACCCGCTCCAAATCCGACCCGTTGCCAGGCCTAGGACCGTCGTGAAGTGTGAAACTGTTGCCTCTTCATTTTCTTTCAGCTGTGTGGCTGAGATGATCTGAGTTTTTCTATAAAAGGGTGTCGTTCGGCAGTAACGCGAAGAGAGCTTAGATGGTATAGTTCATTTCCTTTCTCAAATTTTGTTCTTTTTAGGTAAGATTTTTAGTTTGGTTATTGTTTTAATGAGAAATTTTGAATGTGAGTGTTTGATTTTGAGTCGGTTTGAAGCCCTTGGTTGAAAAGCTATCTCCGTCAAGCCCTTCCTCTCAGATTTCGCCAAAACGTTAGTTAGTTGTTTAATCTTTAATCATGTATGAGTAATTTATTTTGTCTAGGGATATGGTAGTTTATAAAAGTGTAGTTGGATTATGTTTTAATCTATAGAATTGTGCTTTTTTCATGATTGGTTTGATTTCATTCTATCAAGTGATTATCATGTTGTAAGTGGATTTTTGGCCAAAGTTTGCTTGCACACTTGAAACACTTGAGTGAAAAACTGAAAGGTAACATTCGATTGTTAGATTGCTTCATAAGACCTGACATAACATCGTCTCGAAAGAGAGATTTGCATATTAGGAGGAAATAGAGTGTAATCGAATATATTCAACTTAGATTAAGACAAATTAGTTTGAAAGAACGACTTTTGCTTAGTTTAAGCAAATTTGATTGATTTCAAAAGAATTGACTAAATTTTTGGAGAGATTTCAATTCCTCGAGATTAACCGATTAGAGAAAAGCACATGCTTATCATTTTGATCCAATCAACTTTTGTAACTACATGAATTCCTAGACATTTTTTCTTATTGATTTAAAATTAGTGAATTAAAAGTTGTTAAACCGAAACCCCTTGAGTTAGAATTTTACTTAGCATATTTTGATAGACAAAACTCGATAGATTACATTGGTCCTTGAGGAGAGTTCTTTTATCTATACTACGACTACCCGTGCGCTTGAGGCTGTGATCATGTATATATGTATGTATGTATATGTATGTATGTATGTATGTATGTATGTATGTATGTATATACATATACATATATATATATATATATATATATATATATATATATATATATTAAAAGTTGGATTGAACTTATGTATGAGCAAAACATAAGTTTGTCATATAGGATGTCACGTAGGAGAGAACAACTATGTGAGATACTTTAATGTAACATAGGATGCTATATGAGATTTAACCTAAAAGAAAAGGTTATGTAGGATGGATGTAAATTTAGTACAATATTAATTCTATTTAATAAGGTTACTTCTCACATACCTTCCTGTTATTTAGTAATAAAATTTAATCGTAAAATATATATGATTTAATACAATAAAAAATGTGAGTTAGATATTAATTAAGAATAAAAAGGTATGTTATTAGTAGCGCGAAAAAAATAAAAATGACTCGCTTTACTTTTGCATCTACAAAATAATATAATACATCAATTTATTATTTACTTTTTTTATTAAAAAATCTATTCGCTTAATAATATATTAAAAATTATTTAAATCACAACCTTACATCGTAAGGGTGTAACTCTAGTATAATTAATAATTCACACATGTTTGCTTGAATTAGCTGATGACAAATTAAAGGACAAGTGTGCTTTTCCTCTAGCATTGAAGTTCCCTTCATTAGTAATTATGTACCACGTTGGTCTTGAAGTTTTCTTTGTTAGAGCAAGCCAACAACTCCAATGCCAATGTGACATCATGAATTTTAAAACCTAGTATATATAAGAACAAAGTACAATGGGAAATAAAAATACATATATATCTCATTATTGGTATACATATACATCACATCTGGAGTATGGGAAGTCTCATTGATACACTCAACTTAAAGAAAAAAAAAAAAAGGATTCCAGAGCCTTCTTTAATTATCTACCCCGCACAGGGGTCATGACTTATGATTTGGCCTAGAGAGGAATCTAGACCTCCAATTTCCTTATTCCTTTGCCCTTTACTCTGTCTCTGGCTTTCTGCTCCAGCTCTTATTTTGCCGTTTTCTTGGCTAAAACTTGCAGATTTGAAACTAAAAATCCAACCCTCAAACCCCAAACTGATTACCAACCAATCTGTTAGGTAGATAGCAGTAATAGCCCGACCATAAATCATGTTTATTTATTTGATTAAGTTGTGTTGTTATTTATTTCCTCTCACATTTAATTATCGCATTTAATCATCCTGATCGGAAAATTTTCATTTAGGCCCCTACTTTGCAATTCGAATTTTAATTATCGTAAAATTTCGAGTGAATCGATAGTAGGCCGTGATAAATATGGTTTAAGAGGTTAAATTATTTTTCATAGCATCACAAAAATTTAATTTCGAGTTATAAAAAATTTCAATCGCATAAAGTGTATTTTTTGGGTACAAACTCATTTAGGCCCAACTCCGGCCCAACAAGATATTACTTCATTTTACTTGATTAAGCACTATTGAATATGTTTAATTTTCATTGGCTTAAACTACTTTTGCTAGATATAAACTCACCCAAGTAAAACTTAGATTATTTTCATCCAAGTAAAAGACTCAAAATATCAAGCAAGCAAGCAACACTCCTCTTTCTCTCTCCTCCTTTTTCTAGTTCAAAGTGAGTAAACCCTAACTCTATCTGTTGATTTTTAGTTTTGATTCTTGTTTGTGTTGGTTTTGGTTGTTGATCATGTTGGATTGGTAGAATCAAGGATTACTTTGATGTTTTTAATTGATTGGATAAGCTTGAAGCATGCTAGGGTTGAGGGGTGTCCATCATCAGGCATGCTTAAGTTAAGGTGTTGGATTTTGATTGTTTTATCTTTGATTTGATAATCTTTAAACCTATTGATGATGATGATGTTGCGTTGGGTTATCTTGAGATGGAAAACTGATGTTTTATGTCGGACATGAGCTAGGGTTTGGTGATTATGCATGGTTTGGATATTATTCGCATCAAGCATGTTATTTGTATAGACCTTGGTGTAAAATGAACCTTGGATGTGTTTTAACTTGAAAAAAAAATGCTTGGTGGGATTTTTGCATAAAAGGGGTCAATTATGGAAATTCCCCAATTGATTTAAAAGTGGTTCATTTGCTGATTTATGCAAGCAAAGGTGATTATGGGTGTGTTTGGTGTGATTTTGTAAAGAGAGGAATTGAAGGACATATGTAAAGATAATTATAAATTATTTTGAGGTAAAATAATTATGTAAGATGATGAGAAGAACCAAGTATTGTTTACTGATCTTAAGGACTTATTTCAGAGGGAAATCATGTGGCAAACAAGGGGTGAAAACATAGACAGTAGGATGTGAACAGACTAGAAATAGGGGTCTGTGTACGAGCAAATTGGTACTATTTAGGCAGACAAAAAATTTTATTTTTGTGGCTAGATAGATCAATGAGTTATCTTCCAAATGCCTTTTGAATCACCTCATTTTGAGTTCAGTGGAAAAAGTTATGGCTATTTTATTAAGACTATGCAGGATAGACCTGAGCTATACATAATTGCGATTAAGCCCAATTTTAAGAACCATGTTGTAGTTGGGTTTTGTACTGTGAATCAAACTGTTACAGGATTTCTTAAACTTTTCATATTGGGATTGTAGGTCTTAATTTGAGGTCAAGAGTGAAAGATATGAATTTTCTAAGGTAAACCTTGAAAGGGTATTAAAATATCGAGAGATGGTAGTAATATGGGAGCTTAATCAAAAGTTTCTAAATAATTATGGTTATTACGAAGAAAATGCAAAGTTTTGAGAGTTTAATGAGTTAAATGAGTATGAGAATAAAAATTGAGAAATGGGGAGAATTAAGACTCAAGAACAGTGGTTATCAAGCCTAGTTGGTATGATTTATTACATTCCTCTTGGCGTTAAACCTTTATTATCTATGTCAGAAATATCAAGAAACTCATCTTCCATTTGTAACCATCAAAGCCTTCCATTTATAATCCCAATTATTCTATTTTGATCAATTTTGCTGCACACTATTTTACATTGAGTTAAATTGCCTTAGTTTATTTGGTTTTCGAATCATGTTGTTGTAATTCATCTTATATTGAATTACTTGTGTTACAGATGTCTTTTGATTATCAAATTTCTACTAAAGTTACAAATTATGGGAACGAATACAGTTTACTAACTCCATATATTTACAATTGCATTTTTCAATCATAATCGGGCCTAGTCTATTATTTCCCATTATGCCTAAGTATTATAAAGTGAGATTGCATTTTAAAGATTTGAGGTATGTTCATTGCCTATATCTTTAGAAATCAACACATATTTATTAAAATTATAATGCTTGGTAAGTAAATTAATGAATCAGTTACACAGTGATTTATCACTTAATCAGTGACCCTGCCAGTTATCATCTATAGGGCATTCGCCCTCTAGTTACCCGCGTGACTTCAGGTCAGGTCTCCGATCGGCTTAGCGGATGTATACCTATCCATAGATCGTAATAGTATCAAGGGGTTCATTACCAGATAATAACTAGCAATGCAGTTTACATTCATCTCATTTACTATTTTAACTTAAAATGAATTGCAAAGCGGGTGCCCAACCAATTTATGCAGTGATCATTTAACAATACAGGAATACATGTACTGAGTTTCAGCTCACATTTCAAAATATTTTCATATTTTGTTTTAGGCAAACGCTCAGTAAATCGCCTTCATGCTAACAAGTCAGCCGAAGGGTATGCTAGCAAATCAGCCAAATAGAATAAGTAAGGGAAACTTGGATGAATCAATATAGACCATGCATATTTTGGAACCGTATTTTATAATCCTCAGCGTATAGAGGTGTAAGCTCTGTGGTGAATTGCTTTACTACAGTGTATAAACCTTATGTTGGTTAATAAATAAATGTATATGGTTGAAGGTATGCCTAACTATGTTAACTCTAGTACACTTGCAGCAAGTCTTGTCCTGTTGGGACAGCGATAATGCCCCGATCAGTGGGTTTATCAGTTGTAGTTGAGAGAATCAGAATAATGATTGCAAACAGTGAAACATGCTTAATTAGAAGGGGTTACAGTATATAGTGAACAACTGCTCGGGAATGAAGCTGCCAACGGTGACATGATTCTAGCTTGCATATCACTAAAATCAACAGATCTACCCTCCAAAAGTATCTGGATGGCACCCGAATGATCTTAATTGCGTTTGTAATCTGGTAATTTTGGGGATGCAATAAGGGGGAAGAAGGTGTGGTTAGAATTTATCGGAGCATACAGAGAAGGTGAAGGTATGCGTTGTGGAGAAGGTGGAGATATGTGTTGTGGTTTGATTATTATTAGTTTTTTTTTTTGTTTTGAAGATGATGTTGTTTGATTGTATGATTTGTGAATATATGTGGACTTTCTCGTAATCTGTGCGCTCTACTTTCTCTCTCGCATATATGATCCCCATTTGGAGGGTTAATTTGGAAAAAAAAGCGATTAGCATTTGTGGGATTCCATCATTCTCCAGAAATATCTTTATCTGAATTCGATTGGGTTGCTGACATTAAATACAGTCGAGTAATGGATATTATTTGTGATGATTTTGATGAGGTCATACATGTTCTGTAACCTTGTCTATTGTTGATGTTGGTGTCATATCTTTCTTCACTAGTTTTGACCGTATAGCAGAGTTAAAGGAAGAGGGTTTGTAGACATGGAAAGAGATCATCAACAACCAACAGGTAGAGGTCCACATTGTGTTGGTGGTGGAAGTTCAAATCGAAGTGATGTTCTTAGTGACTATTGTGACTACTGCCTAAACTTATTTCTTCATTTCTTTCTTAGTATGTCAAGTGGAAAATCTAATTTGAATATGAGATTTGCTATCCCACTATTATGACACTCAAGTTCATTAATCATATTGCTAAAAGTGGAATATATATTATTATGTAATATCTTGTAATGGCCACAGTAGCTTTGGATGGATAATGTGAACATTTTTGCTCAACTGTGTAGCTTTGGATGGATAATGTGAGCATTTTTGCTCAATTCTGTACATGTATATGCTCATGAAGAGTGCAATTATTTCATTTATAGGTATGTAGTGAATTATACTTGCTATGTTTAAGTGACTTGAGTCATAGCAATGAAGGGAGACAAATAAAAGTATGTGATGAACTATGTAGAATGGTGAATAATAGAAGATGTGGAGCACAACTAATAAATCTGTATGCATATTGGTTAATGGCAGATAGAAGATAATTAGTTGGTACCTTAAAATAATTGGTGGAAATTTGTGAGTAATATGTTGAACTTTAGATCTGCGACAGAATGATAGCTAATTTAAGTGGTGAAGGGAGCATATTAATGCAAATTAAACCCATAACCTAGTCAAGTTAATTGCGATGGAAGAAATCGGTATAAAGTTAAAACCTTGAATTATAATAATCAGGCTCAAGTTGAAATTTGTAGTAGAATGATAGGCAGAATGACTGCTTCAGGATACACATCAATTTTGTAATTCATCACCTATAATGGATTGAAACAATACCTTAAGATTTGTATGGCAAGGACCTTGAATTCAGATATAGAATAGAACGACAACTAGTGTAATAGGTGAAGCGAGCATATTAATGCAAATTAAACCCATAACTAGTCAAGCTAATTGCGATGAAAAAATTGGTATAAAGTTAGAACCTTTGAATGATAATAATCAAGCTGAAGTTGAAATTTGCAGTAGAATGATAGGCAGAATAACTGCTTTAGGGTACACATCAATTTTGTAATTCATAAACCATGATAAATTGAAATTAATACCTTAAGATTTGTATATCAAGGACCTTGAAAGGTAGTTGACATCAAGGTCGTGTGAACTGAGAATGGAGGCAGCTGAAGAAACTGTGACGTGGAACAATATGAGTTGTTAGGCTGTACAGGTAAGACTCCAATAGTTGAAGAATGGGTGGTTTAATCCTACTATTGAGGGATGTGGGTGAGATTGGAACGTTATGTTAATTTTTTTTAAAATAATATAGGGTGACTTAAACTCTATTTTTTTTTGAATTTTAAAATGAGGTGGTTGAATCCCAATGACTGACGTGAGCTATATTTTAGAGGAGTGCTGGTGTTGTAGTTTTGATTTTTCTATATAGCTATATATAAAATTGAGTGACTTTGTACATTTTTACCAAGTGTCATAACTTTATTAGTTAGGTTATTAATTACTATTTAAATTCAGTTTGTGTGTTTTAACATGCATATAATTCTTTTTTTTAATGTTTTTTATATACTCTACAAGACCTTTCATCATTTTCTTGATCAATTACTTAGAAATGTCATTAACAAACATTTACTTGCATATTTAAAAATAACACATATGTAAACCTAAAAAATTCAGTAGATACAGAGATTGTTTAACTAATAAAATAAATCTAAATAATGAAAACAATGTTATTATGAATTAGTTATAATTTTGGACATTGACATGTTGTTAACCTCAGCCCTTGCATCGCAAGAGAAATAGTTCTATTTTTGCTTAAGTTAAGGTGCCAGTAATATCACTTTGCAATTGTAGTAGTTGTATTTTCTTGGTTTTCCACTTCTTAACAACAGTTATATATCTGGTGTAGATCTCCATAATCAAGGGACTCTCTTTTCTTGTTTTTAATCTTTTTCACACGTTTAGAATGGAGTAGTTGTACTCTGATAATAACTGTTCAAATTTAGGTTAGCTAATCCTAAAGAGACGTGGGTAATGGACAGTATATCAAGTATTTTAAATTTTAAAATTATTAGTGGTATATATCTTTAGCAGGATTGCATCAAATTTTAGGATTGCCAACTTCCTCAACAGTGAACACCTTACCAACTTTTACAATTATAGTATGAAGATAACCTGTGATGGACTGAAATTAGTTCCTTAAGGTTTGTATGACAAGAACCTTGAATTCAAATCTGCAACAGAATGACAGCTAGTGTAAGTGGTGAAGGGAGTACATTAATGCAAATAAAACCCATAATCTAGTTGAGTTAATTGCAATGGAAAAAATCAGTGTAAACTTGGAACCTTTGAATGATAATAATCAGGCTGAATTTGAAATTTACAGTAGAATGATAGGCAGAATAATTGTTTAGGATACACATCAATTTTGTAATTCATAACCCATGATGGATTGAAAAGAATACCTTAAGATTTGTATGGCAAGGACCTTGAATTCAGATCCACAACAGAATGCTAGCTAGTGTAAGTGGTGAAGGGAGCATATTAATGCAAATTAAAACCATAATGTAGTCGAGTTAATTGCGATGGAAAAAGTCAGTATAAAGTTAGAACCTTTGAATGAGAATAATCAGGCTGAAGTTGAAATTTGCAGTAGAATGATAGGCAGAATAACTGATTGAGGACACACATCAATTTAGTAATTCATAACCCATGATGAATTGAAATTAATACCTTAAGATTTGTATGGCAAGGACCTTGAAGGGTAGTTGACATCGGGGTCGTGTGAACTGAGAATGGAGGCAGCCGAAGAAACTATTATGTGGAAAAATATGAGTTGCTGGATTGTAGAGGTAAGACTTCAACAATTCGAGAATGGGTGGTTTAATCCTACTATTAAGGGGTGTGCGTGAGATTGGAACGTTATGTTATTTTTTAAAATAATGTAAGATGATTTAAATTCTGTGTTTTTTTTTTAAATATAAGGTGGTTGAGCCGCAATGACAGACATGAGCTATATTTTAGGGGAGTGTTGATGTTGCAGTTTTGATTTTTTTTTTAATACTGAAATTAAGGTGTCAGTAATATCACTTTTTAGTTGTAGTGGTTGTATTTTCTTAGTTTCCACTTTCCTAAAAGCAATTATATATCTGTTGTAGATCTCTATAATCAAGGGATTCTCTTTTCTTGTTTAAATTTTTTTTCACACATTTAGGATGTAGTAGTTGTAGTTTGATAATAACTGTTCAAATTTAGATTAGTTAATCTTGAAAGAGACGTGAGCAATGGAATGCATATCAAATATTTTAAGGGCAGACCGGTGCACAAGCATCCCGCGTTCACGCAGGGTCCGGGGAAGGGCCGCACCCCAAAGGGTGTATTGTAGGCAGCCTAACCTGACTTTGTCAGTGGCTGATTCCACGGCTCGAACCCGTGACCTTTTGGTCACACGAAGACAACTTTGTCAATGGAATGCATATCAAATATTTTAACATTATAGTTATTAGTGGTATATATTTTTGGCGGGATTGCACTAAATTTTATGATTGTCTGTTTCCTCAACAGTGAACACCTTACCCACTTTTACACTTATAGTGTAAACAGAACCTATGATGGATGGAATTAATACCTTAATATTTATATGACAAGGGCATTGAATTCAGATCTGCAACAGAATGACAGCTAGTGTAAGTGGCGAAGGGATCACATTAATGCAAATTAAACCCATAATCTAGTCGACTTAACTGCGATGGAAAAAATCGATACAAAGTTGGAACCTTTGAATGATAATAATCAGGCTGAAGTTGAAATTTGCAATAGAATGATATGTAGAATAGCTGCTTTAGTGTATATATCAATTTTGTAATTCATAACCCATGATGGATTGAAATTAATACCTTAAGATTTGTATGATAAGGACTTTGAAGGGTAGGTGACGTCAGGGTCATGTGAACTGAGAATGGATGTAGCCGAAGAAACTGTGATATGGAAAAATATGCGTTGCTGAACTATAGAGGTAAGACTCCAACAGTTCAAGAATGGGTGGTTTAATCCAACTATTTAGGGATGTGGTGAGATTGGAGGGTTATGTTAATTATTTTTTTAAAAATAATATAAGATGATTTGAACTTTGGGGTTTTTTATTTTTAAAAAAATAAGGTAGTTTAGTCCCAGTGACTGACGTGAGGTGTATTTTAGGGGAGTGCTGATGTTGCAGTTTTTATTTTAATTTTTTTACCCTAAAGTTACGGTGTCAGTAATACCACTTTGCAATTGTAGGAGTTGTACTTCATTGGTTTTCCACTTTCCTAAAAGCAGTTATATGTCTAGTGTAGATCCCTAAAATCAAGGGACTCTCTTTTTTTATTTTTTTTTTTACACATTTAGGA
>NCQV01075945.1:0-10531 GCA_002740545.1 Lophocereus schottii | reverse complement strand
CCCCCCCCCCAAAGAGATTGATCATAAGGTTCTCAAGGCATAAAAATTTCAACAGTCTACCTCAAAGTCTCTTCCCTATTTATCCCACTCTGAAGATCATAGAGTGAACCCACCTGTTCTCACAAGTTCTCAATCAACAGAGAAGTGCTTTCTTGGAAGCCATATACAATAATCCCTATATGCTCTAGACCTTATATTCTAGTCCCTGCACATAGGATGATCAAGGCCTCACGAGTTCTAAATCAACAGCTATCGAGGATTCTTCACACAGTCCCCATAGGACCTTTCAAATCATCAACTGAAGGATAAAATTCTTAATCAAGGTCATCCCATCTGAAAGAGGAAAACGATCCCTCCATCTATGCAACTACTCAGATTGGTTCTTCTAAGCCTCCTTGCTCACTTGGCTAGAACAAAGCTAGCTTTCTAGCTCCAATTATAGATGTGGTTATGAAAGTGTGTATATTGAGATTAAACCAAAAGTCCTACTCTTGACAAAGTCACAATACTTGAATTATTGTAAACTCACCAAACCAAATGGAGTTACACATCATCGTCATTCGTTCTTGCTAATTTGGCATAGCTTCTGCATTTATAACACTACTATTATGGTGAGCCATTACATCTACAGAAGTTTCTGAATTACTACAAAAACTGATCCCCCAATGCACCTCCACCTCCGTCCCCCTATCAAAATAATAATTAGAAAAGGCACCAAATAGTGCAAATCGTTGACTGTTGAGTTCAACTTGCGGTATTTCAAATTGTCAAAAAGAAAAAGTCCAACTTCGTAGCTATGGACCGCAGCAGGTACACCAACAAAAAAGGGTAAAGCCAAGGCGGGAACAAAAGATCAGACGAATTCCAGGTCTGCGAAAACGAAGGGCCACATACCAGATAAAAGGATAATGAGTAATTTGTTCTGCCACTTCCACTGATCGTATCAACCCAATATGATAGCCAAAGATCATTTCCACTTCGCGAGGCTTGCATCATGACAGCAGAGAATATTATCAAGGCAGTGATAACCCAGCCAGCAAAGGCAGCATATTTTCTGCAGAATTTTGCGGGCCAGATTATCAAAACAAGAGATCTATTAAGTCAAACCAAAAGAAAAAACAGTTCGAAAGAACAAGCGGCTTTAAATACTTCTATTGTGAGGGGAAAAGAGGCAAAGATCACTAAAAAATTGCAACTGAGATACTGTCTTGCCTGTACACAGCCAACTCCACTTTTCCCTCCTTCCTTTCCTCAAGACCAATGGTCTCCTCTGGTTCCTGGGAAATCTGAGTGCAGTCTTTCCCTATGGTCTCCGCCGGTTGTCCAGAAATCTGAGTGCACTCTTTCTCTTCATAAGAATCCACTTCAGATTCATAACAAGAATCAACACTGTTTTTAAACTCTTGAATACAGAGCAATGGACTCAATGATGTGTGCACAGAGAATTTTAACGATGATGTCAAGTCTTCTGGGCTTCCTACCAGCTTTATATGTCCATTACTCATAACTACCACCATATCTGCAGAAGAGACTGCCTGATGCCAACAAAATTGTAAGTACAAGAAATGAATGATCACTATATCCTTGCCCTGAAATGGAAAATACATTCAATAAAAGCGGCACTGTCGGAAGCTACAGACACCTCAGTTTCCAGACTAGAAATCCTCATAGAGAATACTTTATAGTGACATCTTGTTGCTTCTTAAAGGTGACGAGTGGCACGAATGCAGGGAAGACATGGAAGAACACTAAAAACAAGGCTACGGCAAGGAAAACGAAGTTTGATGAAAAATCAACATTGTCATATCAAGGCTATTCAAGGCACAAGCATGTCATTTTCAACAGGAAGAAAAGAATGGAATTTCTTGGCTTATGTCTGCAAAAAGAAGGCAGTTTAATGAAAGCCATCAACAATTCACCTCTGGCAGAGAGATTTTTGCAAAAATGACAAAAGAATATCATTCAACAATTGGATCATAAAACTAATATCCACAAATGCCTACGGAACAAGTTACAAGCTGTATTGAAAGAACATATCATTTTATGTCCATGAATAAAGCCACATAACTTAAGATAAGTTGGATGTAGAATACAGTGGATCACTAACATGCACGTAAATCAGGTGTCATTATCATAATTGGATCATTCTCCTATGATCCTATCTCTTGTTTTTTCAATTACACAATTCAACTTCTGAAGCTAAATGATACATCTTGGTAAGCTTATTGGAAATATACATCTTTTTAAACAACTGAAAAACATATCTTTCCCATAACTAAGGAAAAATCAAGCATATCAGTACCGTCAACCCAATGCAGACCATGTTTCTCCACCTTCAGAAAGATTTTGTTACTTGGATGTAAACAGGTCTATCCATCTCAGAGTGAAAATGGTTCTTTAATAAGACCCTTGATATGGAAAACACTGACTGGTCTATGTCTCTAGAAGAATAAGTAAAGAACAGTCAACTAAGGAAATTTTGCATGCTAAATTCAAAGCTGAAGAATGATAGCAAGCAAGCAATCTAATGTGACACAAATTTGCTGAAAAAAATAATAAAAAAATAATTAGCCCAAAGGCAGTCACTTCTTCGTTGACAAAGCTAGCCAATCATGCACACAGAGGCATATGTTGAGGATCAGCTAGTCCTCAAAGTAGAAATGCAATAAATGATTCACAACAGAACTGTATAGTAGATAACCTGTAGATTATGGGTACAGAGAACACGTGTATGCTGGTTTAATAGAGGACCATGGATTGCATTGTCTAATATGCATTGAGCAACTTGGGCATCAACGGCACTTAAGACGTCATCAAGTAAGAATATCTCAGCAGTATAATAGATAGCCCTGCAAGTAATCAAACATTCAGAGACAAATCAACAGAGTATGCAGAACACCAACCTAGGCATCCTGTAGTGCTATAAGAAGGGTTTAAGTACAGGAAAGCATTAACCTTGCTAAAGCAATACGAGCCCTCTGTCCACCCGATAAATTGGTCCCTTTGTCTCCGACGTAAGCCATATCACCTCCAGGCATCTGTGATATATCAACATCCAGTGCACAAGCCTGAAGCACAGTTGCATACCTAGCAGAAATGTGGTCTACAGCTTAGGCACTGACTACGCTTCTCACATGAAAAAGCATCTTAAATTTGAGATAAAATATAGAACTGAAATACACAGATATCATATATGTAGAAATATCGACATAATTCGCAATTTAGCTGAACACAGGGAAAGAAGCACATAAAGGGAGGAATCATCAGGAGATAGATAGTCATGTTCATGTGATTGAAGAAGCTAGATAGGAATGTCATTAAAGAAGCTTACACCTTTCTGGGACATATTGCTTCCCTAGGATGATATTCTCACGTATTGTACCAGAAAGAATCCAAGGCACCTGCAAATCCCCCAAAAAAAAGAAAAAAAAAGAATGGTCATAGAGAGAATATCTAACCAGAGAAAGAGGCAGGTAGGGGGAAAATTTATTATCTTATGTTAAACCTGCGGAACATATGCTATAGAACCATTTGAACGAACCCATCCTTCGATGATTTGCATCTCTCCCAGAATTGAATTCAAAAGGGATGATTTGCCAGAACCAACCTGCAATAAGTGTTCCAACAAAATGTGAGAATAGATCTTAACAACGTCTCATTTCTAACAGGAATGATAAAAGTAGTACAATTCAGCTCAAAAAAAGTAGCACTCTCAACAGGTAGACCTGACAACGAGTACCTCCATGATTAGCTCAACTCCCTAACTAGTAGCCTCCAGAAGCTCAAATTGATAAATCACAAATTACAAACAAAGCTTGAACCTAACGCTCAACTCAGTACCCTAGTTAATTCAGAATTTGAAACTCCCGAACCAGTTGATGCATTTTGCAATTGTTGACTACTATTATTTTCGGTGTATGCTTTGGCAATAGCAACTGTATCTGGGAACCAGTTATGGCATTCTGCCCATGTTTCCTACCAGCTATATTTTAAGTCAATGACAATTTGAGTTCCTAACTAGTTTCTAAAAGACAAATGAAACTAGTAATGAACAAAATCACTGAATCCTGTATGCTGCACTTGCCTCTCCAATGACCACCACAAAACAACCTTTTGGAATGGCGAGGTTCAAATGCTCCAGCCTGAAGTTTTCCTTGTCAGTACATTCAGCGGACCATGAAAAGCGTGCATCATGAAGAATAATAGCTTTGTCTTCTAAGACACTATCGCTCGGGATGCTCGAACAAGATGGTGCCAGAAGGGTCATCTTTCCTGGATTCAAAATACATTCAGAACAGGCCAGGAACTTGCTTAAGCGCCTTGTGGAAACAAAAGCCTATGATGAAGGAAGAGAGGAACAAAATGAGGTAAGGAAACACACATTAGTTATCGCAGATTAGAACCTATACAATGTCAAACTTTAACGTAGGCAGAACAGAAAACTCACATCAATCAATCCATTGATGACCCATGGAAATGAATTTAGCGGAGATATCAAGCTATTGAACAGAGCCACACAAGTAAAGACCTGAAACAAACATAATCATTGATTACAGAGGTCAACCAGATTCATTTATGTCACAATTTTAGCAAATGTTACAAAATAATCCCAAGGCCTTAATGGTGATTTCCAGAAGTTGTGAAAAGAAAAATTGTGGATAATTGCCACTCCATTCATTTCATGAGGCAGGGTATGACTGGGAACTTAAGCAAACCTTGTAAAGTTCTATGAACAGATATACAAAAGACAAAGTGGGTGATTTTCCCCCCTCCCTTTTTTTTTGGGGGGGGGGGTCAGTGAACTAGAGTATGATATCTGCAACAAAATTGGTGATTATACCGTAGCAGCATCAAGTTGATGCCCCATTAACGTGAAAAGCCCAAATGTGCACAATGAGAAAAGAGTTGGAGTTGTAGCCCAGAAGAATACACACCAAGCATCCAAATATTTTCGTGTCTGGTAAAACAGGAAGCATAAAACAAGAAAAAGTTAATCAAACTGGATAGCACTCCTTCGTAAGCAATCGCAGAACTTATACAGCTACATACAGATAAGTGTGCAACTTCTGTAAGTCTAGTCTCCATCACCCAGTTAGAGAATAGAATCTCCCAGCCATACATTTTTAAAGTGCGGATATAAGTCAAAAGTTCACTGGTCCTCCTAATCCTGCATAAAAAAGGGAAAATAATACAACCTAGAATCAACATACGATTATGCTATCATCTGACATATGCGTGCTCTCAAACTATTTATCCTGCTGCATAGAAGGAAATCTGCATGAATAAATCAATTAAAAGTGCCTCACAGTCTTCTTTCTGCAAATAGGATACAGAACATAGCTCAATGACTACCATTCTGTTTATGCCATAAATCCCCTACATATTGTCACCCCTCTTGTTTCTTTAACAACACAAGTGCAAAAACATAACCAAGAAGCGTGAAAAAGCCAGATATTCATGCCTCATGGCTTACCTCTCATCTTTCTGCTTCATCATTTTCCCAGTAGCACTAGCAATCAATTCAGCAATCCATTTATTGACTGCATAAGAAAGATATTTATATGAGAACTTCAAACTACATTCAGTAAATCCAACACAAAGGGAGAAAGAAAAAGAAAAGCAACTACACATCACACCGTCTTCACCTTGGAATAAGATAAGCGGTCCCAGACAACATTAAGCAGCCACATTAGCTAAGACATTATCTCTCAATGGACAGACACAACCCCCCTCCCCCGGGCAATAAATGAATTTGGATTTTGGAACAAGAAGTAATGTGAACAAGCAAACAGGACAGTGAGACATCCACTTCAATGTTGATGAAAAACAATCTCAAGTCACTACAATTATGTCAGTGAAAAGGACAGGCAATATATAATGTGACAGCAATCAGTTCCTTAGATGTATCTGAAGCTTTTCTGCACTGAACTGTTCTCATTTTGCTGATCAGTATGATTCATGGAGTGTAATGTCGAGATCTCTATGCCCTTACACTCATCAGGTATTTTCATAATGGTTTTAGAATCTTGACAGTACTCAAAAATATAGGCATTTGCAGGTTCAATGCAAAAATTGTTATGGATTAAATTATAAGAAATTGGACCTTTAGGGTTTCAGCCTAGAAGCATGTTTCCAAACTAAGATCATTGTCCTGCAATTCTGAAGAGCTTAGCATGTATAAAGTTATATTTATTTCTCTAAAGATTAGACTGTATATGATAATGATACACAAATGACAACGCTATGCAATGTACAGGAATTCTCCTGCTCACAAATGACAACCCACATTGGCCAGCCAACCACATGCACATGCATAAACACACAGACATGCTAAATCAAACAGATGGAAATGCGTATGCATTTTAGGAAGCCCGTATGTATAAAATAAAATAAATAAAATAATTACAAACCCACGAAAGCGGGACCCACGCTGGGAGGAGTGTTTGTTGTGGTTAAATAAAATAAATAGAAAGAGAAGTGATATAAATACCTGGTATTAGCAAAATCGTTATCGTGATTCCAGAAACAAAAGCAAATTTGACTTGAGTATACAACAGATATAGGGTAACTCCAATTTGTAAAGGCAAGCTGCAACAGGAATATGAAGGTTCAAACAATCAACAGAGATGTTCTTTTACAAGACAAACAGTTTGCTGCACAAAGCAAAGGCTATATCCAGCTGTGCCTGTACTCTGTACTCTTTCCCTAGACTAGCACATGCATCTATTTTCACCTTTCATGTAATAGTCAGAAGATCTACTTTCTCCCCATGAAAGTATAAAGGTGGCAGCTCCAAAGGAGAGACTTCAAGCAATAAAAACTAGGTTCCAACTCACTCAATGACCATTTTCTCCCCAATTACACCAGATGACAGAAACTAGTCAACCCACAAGAAACCTACAAACAATGCATGTTCATCAGGATTTTGAAAAGTGTAGATTACACCAAGGAAAATAGACTCGTTAATCCATCTAGCCTGTTCGACAATCTGAAACAGCCCTCCGACCACCTCTACCATGTGTTGTCAAACAATCCCTCCACAACAGGATTTCAAGTTCAATTTGACGACGAAGGAAAGGATCGTTACGATGCTGGAGACCAATTCATATACCACTCCGGCAGTAAGCATGTCTTTAACCATGATGGACAGGACAATATCATCAACTAAATTGTAAAAATAATTCACCAACACAATCAATAAAATAATGCACCAAGAGGAAGGTATAAAATATAATGCAGCAACAAAATTGTAACTGAGAAAAGTATTAAAGTATCATTTTAAGCAAGTCAAACCTCAATCAAACTGGGTTTTTTTCCTGTGATAGGAATATGGGTCCTAGTACTGACTGTTTACATAAAATTAAAAGAGGAAGAGAGCGAGAGCGTATCCTGATCCTATCTCTAGCCACTGGAAGCTGAAATCATCTACTATCATCAGCCCAGAAGCATCAATAGATGAGAAACAGCTTTAAAAACTATTCTTATGCCCCTCACCATTTCTTCTTATACATCATCAATGGCCTCATCCACCAAAATGGATCACCGACATTTCCTCCCTCCACAAAAATGCTGCATTCAAATGAACTAGCTTCAAAAAGATTAGCGCCCAACCGCTTAGAATCACCAAGTATTTTCTGAAGACTTGGCTAAAGGAAACAATCCTCCGTGGAAGCCAAAGTGATAATGCAGAACTCATTTGCTCTTAGGAACCACCAGTCTCCAAATATCAAGAAACACTTTCAGATAGAAAGGAAAATCTAACAGTGAACAAGCAGGCCGCTTTCACACACACACACACACACGCACGCACACACATAGATATATATGCATCACCACTTCTCATTGACCACAATAAGCCGCAATGAACTTTTGATTCTTATAACGTCCTTTTGCCCTTCTCACTTTCAATTACTCCTGAAACATCATCTCTCTATAGAATCTGACTACTCCAACTGATTGTTAGAATTAGATTCTTCCTTCAGCGAAATGCCCATACCACACCTTCACTGCATACACCCTTCATTGCTGAACACAAGAAATGATGATGTGTAATCCACACAATTTAAACAAGAAAGGCAGATAACCTCAATTCTTAGGACTAGACCTCTTACAAGAACCAGAAACCTTCCATAGATTGCTCTTGGGTCTAGCTCCATGATCAACTCCAAGATCTCCCCCATCCAATCAGCAGTGCATAGCAGTCATGTTTAGAGTAATATCTTGCTACCTCCCACTACGTATGAAGACCATCTTCGAAAGGAAAATCAACCAAAACATAGTAATTATCCAGTGAGTGAACCTTAGACACTATGTAATATCACTTCTTTCTCAAGTGCTAATGTTACCATTCAAAGCCTTGTAAGTTATATCAGTGTAATGCCGCTAACCGTCTCCTTAGCTTAGGAACATTAACAACAAATGCTTCCTAAATTAACAACAAGCCTCATACAACACCACAACCACAACCCTCTCAATTGTGTTTAGTCCTCACTCATGCTTTCTAGGGAACGAGCAGTGAAATCAGCCAAATCTACAATTGCTCTAACAAGCATACTTAACTATGGAGCTTCCCAAAAATATGGACCCTCAAAAAGCAAGGTGTATCGCAAGGGATATGGTAGGCCTGTCAAACCATTTGAGTAAATCTTAACCACAGCTCACTATAGTTATGCATTTTCTTTTTTTTTTTTTCCCCTGGTTAATGAAGAATAATGTTATCAGACTAAACCCGAAAAAGAAAAAATGAATGCTAAGCAAGCATCCCGTAGAGAAGTTACTTACAACTCATAAAAGGCTATGGACAGCCTGAAGGTGGGTTCTCCTTAATGCGGTCAAAGGTGTCTCCACATGCATATTACTTCGAATATGCAAAGGTAAGACCCATGAATGGCCTTGCCCTCAGTCGCTCTAGGGAGACCATTGCACATTATTTTTCACCCCCCCCCCCAAGAACAAGATCAGACCAGTTCATCTAGCAGTTGCTGCTGCTGCCATCAGATCTGTTTCACAAAGGAGATTCAGCCTTATCTTTCGTCTTTCATGAAAATAAAGAAAACTGAAGGTATTTGGTAATAAAATGGCACATATCTCATTGTCTTCACAACTGAAGAAAGGAAAATGGGTCTGACTTAAAAAACTTTAGGAGCTGAAAGCATGAAATTCCTACGAAAAGTATGTGCTCTTAACTAAACTAGTTTAGAGATTTGCCGTGGGTGCGTGAACCAACCACTACTCTGTCACTCATTAGATTAAAGAGAATATAAAGACAAAGCTACCAGTGCAGCTGACGGTTATTAATCATTAGTCATTACCTCCACATGTCATGGAAACTGCTGCACAAGTTCACAATTCGATCAGCATCCACGGACATAAACGTCTGAATTTCTCCTTCAGAAAACTTTGTTCTTTCTGCTAGACTTATGAAGAGGCACTGTCAAGGCAAAGAAAAATGTTGTTGACCAATTCATAAGATACACAAATTGTGTAACGACCCCCAAAAACATAAAAATAAAAACAAAAGCTCCTATATTTTTTTGCAAAATTTGGTGAGTAATGAATATTTCACAGAGTATCAAAAGTAAAAGTAACAGAGAAAAATGAAAAAAGAAGAAAAACAGGAACTAAGCAAACAGCTCTAAACTCAAGAAAGGTTTTGCTAAGTCTTATAAGAATGCACGCCTTTAAGGTTAAAGTCACGGAGACTCGACGTGGGGGAAGGGAAGACCCCTTAGGGATCTCATCATCCTTGCCCCCCAAAGATAAGAGTAACAGAAAGGAATGAAAAATAAGACGCTCAGACAGAGCAAGGAGCACTCTAGAGTTCAGCCTAGAAACTAGGTTTCGCCAAATCTGGTGACAATGCATGCTCTCAAGGTTAAAGTCAGGGCAGAGAAGGGGAGGGGGCAGCCTCCCCGGATCTCATCATCCTTGCCTCCATTCTAGTCCCTTGGTTCATTCTCCTTTACCTTGTAGCCAACAGTATGCTCTACAATATCTCCATTCCACAACTATTTCTTTCAACCATCCCCTGAAATGAAATATGTACGACAGATGTCTCAAAAATCACTTCCAAACATGTACTCCGCTGGCAAAAATTGCTCAGGCTCTAGGGAAGAAACACCACTTCCAGAGCAACCATTGATTTCAGGGTAGGATTACATAACACTAGCAGCCTTCTTGCCTTGCGATGTCAAATGAGAAGACAAACAGGAATCCGAGAATCCAGCTCAATGACATCTCCTAGCTGATCATGCACTAAGCAAATGCAATCAACAGGGTCCAGACCAGGTCGTATGTAGTATGATGATGCCTCAAGGATATTATTCTCAAGAGCTTCCAGCATTTAATAAACAGCATCCCATCAAATGAAACATTGAGAAATAGGAACATGCATTATTTCGGTATTTCCTCTTCCCCTTAGTTGTGGATTACACTGGACAAAAGCAAATATCCTCGCCACAGAACAAAAGCAAGACTTCTTACAAAAGTTTCCTCTACTACTTCAGTTGTTAAGTATTCAGCAATCAATAAA
>NCQV01075917.1:12006-22101 GCA_002740545.1 Lophocereus schottii | reverse complement strand
TTTCCCCTTTCCCTTGATTATTTGTAACCGACACATTAATGTGTCCTTTGGTGTTTCCTATGTTCATTTCTTGTAACTTATGCCCTTTCATTTGTGTTGTTCTCTACTATAAAAGGGGCTAGGCGTGTAGGTTGAGGGATCATCAGCTTGTACTCCAATTTCAAAGTAATACTAAGCCTTTGAGTGTTCTAAAGCGTGCTTACTTGAAATCCTAGTTCTATATCTTAAGGTTGGCTACCTTAAGTGGTGCTCTAGGTTCTTTTTGCTCTCCTAGGTGGTGAATCTTCTATATCTTAGATTGGGTAAAAAGAATAGCCTAAGATTAAGGCTTGCGTGGCTCCCAAGAGGGATTATCTCAAACCAAAGTCTTGATTTATCCTCCCTTCATCTTTACCTTCGCTCCTTCATCACCCCCACGTCCTATCCTTATTCTTGACTTTGGTCACTTTGGACTCTTATATACATCAAAGGCTGTCGCAAAATGCCATTCTTTATTTCTTAGCTTGTGATTTACTACAAGAAAAGGAATTAAAGATGAGTAGTGGTGAAGGATTAAGCATGACATCCGAGGGGTTTTATAGGCAGAAATTGATGGAAATTTTGTTGCGATTAATAGCATTTAAACTCTGCGTAGAACAATATTGACAAAATCATATTAGGCGTGGCTGCTGATGAACTTTTTCGCCTTCGCAAATTGTCATTACAATAGACTTTATACCTGGGCCTATGTATGACCCGGTCTCTAATTCAGCACAAATTATTAACTAATGTCATATGGCTGCTAGAGGAAATTAACAACCAAATTTAATTCAAATGATAATGAGATGTTCATGGTTAGTATAAAGCCACAATCAAACTAATTAAGTCAAATTTCACCTACAGAATTGAAAGTGCACGCAGGAAACAAATATTCAATTTTTGCAAGTGAGCATTATTAGAGTATAAACATATTCCTGAACCTTCAACCATTAGTTTAAACTTTTGGTTGAATAAATCTTAAACAAACACCATTTATACTAACATTAAGACATATAAGCAATGACAAAAATGATAGCGCATGCGTGATCTGTATATTTTTTTGGGTCTTTTGTCATCATAAAACCCATCAATCTAATCTTTGGTCATGAGACGTATAACTTTTTAAAATGTGTATTTTCTATTCATTAGATTCCAACTCCACATATTACTTAAAAAAAAGTTTAAATGACTTGAACCAGTTAATTAACTTGCATTGACTTTTTTTTTCCTTTTTTAAAACACAGCATACACGTGGATGCAGCAAGGAGCTTTTCCCACCAAAAAGTCAGAGCAAAGATGGTCCGTCAACTCACAATATATTTCGCGTGTTGGAGTTCTGTGGTGACATGCATTTTATTTTCTGTTGGCTTTGAGTTTGCAAATCTTATATAAATGAACTAACACAATTAAAGATAGATATCAATAATACTTATAATCTTTTAAATTCAAAAATATAATTTCAAAAGTTATTTCCTTCTATAAATTGGGTATTTGAATTCAACAATTAGGTCTGCTAGCGGATAGTCATAACTTTTTGAACTTTCATTTCTAGAAAATGGCCATTAATTGGAAGATTTTAACCAAAAAAAAAGAAAAAAAAAAGATGTGAGGACATTTCATTTAATTTGTGCGAAGGACCGGAGAGTGAGGTTATTTTTATTAATCTATAATAAGTAAAATGATATATATCTTACTATGAGATACTTCTAAGTGTCTTATTTTGGCTTTAAAATTGTATTATTATGTATTAAATTAAAAAACTATTAAATAATTAAATAGTGAAAGGGTGTTAATATGTATAAATTATGTAAAATCACTTTTTAATCAGGCCATTTCACAGGTATAAAATTACGTGTATCATACGTCTTCACAAATGCGATTGATCCAATTAGGATGTCATTATGTACATTTCTATGTAGCCGACAAATGTAAAAGGTTCACAACTGTTAATTAATCATGACTATTAAAAATTTGAATATTTTAAATCATGTAATATACTAATTTAGAATAAGGTAAGACTCTTGAGAAGTTTTCTGCAACAAAACATGTATTATCATCCTTTATACTACTTTCTCATTACTTAGGCACTGTAAATTTTGTCGTATTTAATCAAGAATCCGTTCAACCACAAAATGAATTTGAAATACTTATGACTTACATTTACTTGGACCAAATCAAATGTATATGAATATGTACTATAATGGAGTAAACAATTCATTACACGTACTAATCAGCATATACCATTTTCAAAATAGAATTTTTTTATTGGCATGTAATGTAAGACTGCTTACAAGTTAGATTGTTAGTTACCTATTAAACATTATAACGTATAACTATTTCAAAGTTGTCTCAATTAATACATATTGAAAATGAAAGTTGGTCACTTGAGATATAAAAATTTTGATCCGGTAAGGGCGAACCATTCTCTATTTCTCTCAACAGCTACCCACTAAGGAAGAAATGCAATGGGGAAAATATATTCATTTTCCCTTTTTTTGTGAAGGAGCTAGAGACACTTTGTTTTTTAATAATAAATATAAACTATCAGAAATCGAATAAGCTCTTGGCAAACTTGTCCTCGAATTCAAATAAAACGAGGAGGAAATATGTTACCCTGTTGTTAGATTGGATAAAACCATATCCGATCCGTAATAAGGGAAAGATATATGACTAGCTTGATCACGAGTACTACTAGACATTGTGTCATTTAATCTAACACTTATATTTTTTATATTTTTTTGGGTGCACTCAAAACATCGAAATGAGATCGAAATGATGCGACCTTGGTGAGTATGATGATTGTATAATTAACAATACTTGGTGATGATAGGTTTCTTGAATCTAGACTATTTTTTCCCCTTAATTTGGCTCAAATTTATGGGTTCAATGTCATACAATCACCAGTTGTTGGTATTCATGATCAAATATCAATTGTAAATGAGAAATGGCATTCGTTTTTTCTAGACAATAGAGTATGGGGTATAATTAGGGGGAAGGAGATACATATATAATCTTAAGCGGAATGTGCTATGTTTTTAAATTTTTTTTTTTGGAACTCTATTAAGTTTTTCGAAATTTTAACATATACATTGTTTATCGCATAGACAGACCAATAACTCAAGTGATATTAGAATTTCAAGATCAACAAGGACTCAAGGACAAACTAACTTCAACATATGTAGATAATAAGTAGTGAAATTCTGATTTAATTTCTTTTAATTGTAACATATAAGCAAGCCCTTACAATTTATAGAGTGAGACATAGATGATAGATCACACAACTTACTACTCCACTCATATTATCACGTCATATGGCTCTAGCAAGCTATAGCGAGCCAAAACACATAATGATTTTATTAAACAAACAATTCAAGCCAAATTAGAGCTGGAAAGCTTCATCAATTAAAAGGAGTTTGGCCCATAATATTGCCAGGAGGATCGTAGTTGCAGATGATGAAAGTCCCCCCAGTGTTGCACACAACCCTAGCACAACCGAGCCTCACCGAGTCACCCCAGATCACCTGAGTGTAATGCCCACACTCCTTGCCAGGGGCACAAGTATTAGTAGTAAAATCATAGTCATTTTCCTCATCTACCCACATTTGCACTGCCCCTGATGCATTAAGGGAATCATCACTCATCCCAGCTAAGTTCTCCCCATAGGGACCGTTCGAATGCAGCATGGCGCAGTCATTGATCCTTTGGTTGGCATATTGCTCGGCATAGGCTGCCACCTCATCGCTCCATTCCATTGCTCCAACCCTTGCTAACTCCCTAACCGAGTTGTGGGCATCGAGAAAGTCTTGTGGGGAGTTTTGGGCATGGCTTGGTTCGAGTAGGGCTAGGGTTAGTATGATCACAATGCATGGAAATGTAGCCAGGGTTTTGCTCAAAGCCATTGCTTTGTGCGTGTGTGTGTTTTTGGTATACATAGCTAGAGCAAACAAAGAAAGATGAGTGCTTTTTGATGAATTGGGCAGGTACAGGTGGGGATTTTATAGAGGAAAATCTTTGGCGATGTCTGCATGTAGCAGTTAAATTAAGCAATAGTCAGAAATTTTAATCATGTTGTAGCCATGACTGAAAATCCCTTTTTTTTCCTTTTTACTCATTCAACAAACTCCCAACTTGTATTAGTAACGCTCTCTCTAATTAGGACAAATTATGAACTAATTTTTTGAGGCTGCTGGAGGAAATCAACAACCGGATTAAACTTAATTGAATTAATAATGTAACATATCGTTTGAGGTTAGTATGTACAAGGTAGGCCAGAATCAACCAAAATTAGTCAAAGTTTATATACGGAATACACTAGGATATTAAACGCACCATGGCAGCCCAAGTTGCATTGTATATTTGTATTTGTCTTAAAATGACTTAATTTGCAATGAAAGCAACAGCTTACCAAGTTAATGTGAAAATCTTTTGCCCTAAGATGTGAGAATCCCAACTGGGGGTACCTGCTGGGCTCGATACTCATCGGGTTGTGCCCAAATACAGCAAAATCAGTAAAGGGTGAAGATGAACAACGGGTTGGTCCATGTAAAGCATATTAGCCTGTTAGGCATGGGGGATTTACCCACATTCCCCCTTCCCTGCCCATGTTTTCTCGTGGGACAATTCGCATAAGGCGATTAACAACAAGCTTGTGGTAAAATATTCCGTACTTCTGTAAATACATACGTACTAGTGTCATCACGTGTAATTTTTTTTTCATATATTATTGAAGAAATTTAACTTATGTGTGTTTATATGACTTTTGGTTGTATGTATATGTTCCTAGGAGTGATTTAGGAGTTGAATGTTCATAGATGGAGTCCACATATCTCCCAACTTGCAAAATAACCCATGACGTTCATGTGGATTCTATCAGGTCCACTTGCGCGCACATAAAAGGAAAGGCAAATAGTTTTTGGACAACCCCCCAACCCAACATAGTCATCGTGAGATATGGGACAGTCGAGATAGATATCTATGACAATTATTAATGCAAAAAATTGAAGAAAATTTTATAAAACAAATCTTGACATATTTTAAAATATAATCTTATAGAAATTAATTAAGACTTATAAAATTATAAGAAGCTTAAAAATTAATCACTGTTATGTGAAATTTCATAAATAAATGTTAAAGGGATATAATAAATCTTCACTAGTTTTAAATTACTAAATATTTTTATTTTCGGTATTTTTAGTTGGACATTAATCCTTCCCCTTCTAGGCGAACCCCACCCAAAAAAAAGGAAAAAGAATTGCACGAGCTTTTTACGTACCCCCGCATGACCAAACAATCCTAATTAATTTAGATATCAAGTCGAGAAAGAGAGGTGTATAACAACAAGTATTTTGCATCTGCCCTTCTTATATTCCTTACATTAATTTTTTCAATCCTAGGTTATTTGCATTCATTTTTTACGTCCTTTAATTGTTCAGGAGAGGACTTTAACTTAGATTTCCAAACACCCATGTCGATCGACGATCTCGCTACTGGCTCTGTTGAACGAGGAGAATTGGTATTCAACCTAGTTACCTTTCATGAAAGAATATGTTGGACTATTTCAAGTCACATAGTTAATAATCTGATTAAACATGAGAACTCTTAGGGGGGAGGGGCCCAAAAGGTCAAGTTAACACTTTCTGTGAAGGCTCTTTGCCTCTTTTCATAAATTTAGGTCAAAAGCTATTAGAAGAAAATTTGGAGTGGAAAAAATTAACATAAAAAGGTTAGGGTTGACAAAAATTGAAGCAGCAAGCCTTAGGAAATTAAAAGTCGATGCAAATATGTGTATGATAACATGTTGGTAATCGCTGTATACATTATAGAAAGAAAAGAGGTAGTCATGTAGTTTTATTTTTGATGAACAAGACAAGAACCCTTACGTATAAGGGTCTCTATTTGTTACAATCTGTTCAATAACCCTTACATAGGGTCATAAACGACCTTATTGCACTCAAATCACGCACTACTAAAGCTCTAGTGGTGAGCCAACCTTTGAACATATATAGTAAGTTGATTAAGCAATCAAGCTCAGCTGAATCTCAAGAGCTTAATTTAGTAAGGTTTTTGACCCACAAAATTACCAGGGGGATTATAATTGCAAATGATAAAAGTCCCTCCAGTATTACACACAACCCTAGCACAACCAAGTTGGACCGAGTCACGCCAAACCACCTGGGTGTAATGTAAACACTGATCCTCACCGGTGGCACAAGTATTCGAATCATAGTCATAGTTTTGTCCCTCATCCACCCACATCTTGACTGCCCCAGCAGCATCAAGGGAATCATCGCTCATCCCAGCTAGGTTCTCCCCATACTGACCGTTGGAGTGTTGCATAGCGCAATCATCGATCCTTTGGTTGGCATACTGCTCGGCATAGGCCGCCACCTCATCGCTCCACTCCATGTCTCCAACGCCCACCGCAGCCCTAGCTGCGTTGTGGGCATCGAGGAAGTCTTGTGGGGAGTTTTGGGCTTGGCTTGGTTGAAGTAGGCCTAGGGTTAGCATGATCACAATGCATGGAAATATTGAAAGGGTTTTGCAAAATGCCATTCTTTATTTCTTTGCTTGCGATTGACTACAAGAGAAGGAATTAGAGATGAGTAGTGATGAAGGATTAAGCATGACACTGGAGGGGTTTTATAGACATAAATTGATGGAAATTTCGTTGCAATTAAAAACATCTAGTGGTAGAACGATACATACGCAGAGAGTCATATTTAAAGTTCGGCTGCTATGAAGCTTTTGGCCTTTGCAATTGTCATTTTAATAGACTTCAAACGTGTATTTGTGATCATGTTTCTAATTAGGCACAAATTGACTAATGTATTTGAGGCTGCGCCTTGAAGGTTTAACTATATATCCACTATGAATTGATAATGAAATTATTGTTCATAGTTAGTAGGAGGCCATAGTCAACCAAAATTAGTCAAATTTCATCCGCATAAGGTGTAGGATCTTCAATATTTGTAAGTGAGCATGAATAACTTCTGTATAAAAGTGGATCAAAATTAGTCAGTAATGGAAAGAATAGCCGATTAGCTCGTATGTTCATATTTGTTTGGGTCTTTACATTGATCTTCATTAATCACAGTTGAATTAACTTTTGGTGAAAAGATGTTAAGCTCTACCATTCATTAGATTCCAACACAAGACCTCACCTACAACAACAACTTTCTATGTGGGGTCTGCTTCTGTGAATTCTGAAGAAATCTAACTGTAAACATTCTTACTCCTATAACTATGTCCAACATAGGACCTTATCTATAAAAAATAAATGTCAAATCATTGAAACCAACTTACAATATTCTGTAATTTTATTTCTTGTCTTTTATTTTTTACGTAAACACATATAACAATAATGCACAAGGGACTTCTCCACCAAAAAGTCAGAGCATTTTTATTATGTGATGGCTTTGAGTTTACAAATCCCATTTCTATCAGCATCATCACTTGGTTTACATTCTTTTAGCTTGTCACCCTCCCCTCGAATGACTAGATTCTTACCAAACATTAATTCAAATTAAGTGTCGGTTTCCTAGCTAGCTAAAACTCAGTACAACACTATTTCTAATTACTACCTATAATTATATATCCCTCTACACTTAGAAAAATCTTATTTATAATATTATTTTTAGAATTATTCTTTCATCTCTCTCACCTTAAAAATTGTCCATAATTATTATCTATCATCAATTACTAGGTTCATTTTTTAACATGTACAAAACACAACCGAATAGATCAACTATTTTATGATGGCTTTGAGTTTACAAATGTTATTTCTAGCTCTGTATTATTAATTGAGGTGGCCAATATTGATTGATTCGGGTATGGGAACTCTATTATTCCACCATTGTTGATCATATATATTGGGATAAAGTCCTCCATCCCACCAGGACCACCAACAAAATCTGTACCTTCTTAAAACCCGTAAAACTCACCCGACGGGTGTGGGAGTGGGTGTGGATGTTGAAAACAGGAAAAAAAATAAAATATGAATGGGTATTGCTAAAATGGGTATAAGTATGGTATGGGCATGAATATAAGTCTCTCACGCCCTTATACTCCCATACCCATTTTATCAATATCCGCCTCGTACATGCCAGGTGTTAAGAAAAATAAAATAAGTAAACTTAGTGCACATAGGCTATTTTATAAAACTTGATTAAGCTATGTAATCAAGCGAAAGCTTCATACACCACATAACATATTACAAAGAGATAATTAATTATATATATCATGGTTCTCGCCAGAGAGCCAAAACACACAATGATTTTATCAAACAAGAAAGCCAAATCATAATTCTGATCGACCTGGCTGCGAAATTTTTTAATTTCCTGTCATTTAACGAACTCCAACGTGTATTTACAGCCGTCTTTCAAATTTGAACCAATTATTAACTAAGTTTTTGAGGCTGCTGGAGTAAATTAACGTCCAAGTTTAATGCAGGTGACAACTAAAATTTTACGAGGCCAATACATTCAATTAAAAATAGACAAATTTCACCCAAGCACAAATGTGGTCGGGTATATATCAAACGCAGTATGGGAGTCTGAGTTGCACTTGTTTCAAAATTAATTACTTTTTTACTGTTGATGGAAAAGATGACGATTTTATCAATAGAACATCAAACATTACTTACAATAATGATCTTATATGAATAATTGCATATTTATATTCTGAAGATACAATTCAACTTTCAAATAACTAATACAAATCATACTGAGTTGTACTTATTTTAAAATTAATTACTTTTTTACTTTTGATGAAAAAGATGACGACTTTATCAATAGAACATCAAATAGTACTTACAATGATGATCTTATATGAATAATTGCATATTTAAATTCTGAAGATACGGTTCAACTTTCAAATAACTAGCTAATACAAATCATACTGATATTCGACTTTGAAATCATGGAAATCTTCTCATGTACACCCTTTAACGGCTCTACATACTGTTGTTGATGGGGGCCTCACAATTTGTAGTACAATGATTTTAAAATCGACAATCCTCCAGTGACTAAGACCACACCAACTAATCATAAATCTCTTATGAAAGAGATTAAAAGTCTAAAACTCCTATCAAATGCTTTTTTAAAAAAAAGAAAAACCTTATAGGAGAAGGGACAAACTTTAATTTGTCGAAAACTAAAATTAAAATTATGATTAGATATAGAAATCACTTGCAATGTTACTCAGTATCAATCAAAATCGCCAATGATATACTCTCTAACACAAAAGAGGGTGGAATTTAGGGGGATTTGGGACGAGTAGAGACAGATTGAATATGCTATTAGAGACGTCTAATGATTAATCAATACATGTATTAACTGTCGTTCATATTGATTTTATTTACTGCACTTACATAAATATATCGCCAATAAGTATACAACAGTTATTATTATTATTATTATTATTATTATTATTATTATTATTATTATTATTATTATTATTATTAGGAGGAGGAGGATTTGACGCAATTTGTTTCATTTTGAGATTTTTATTGAAGTGAGTCGAAATTGGGTCGACACAGCACTGCCATTAACAACAAAGAAGTATAAATTGAGCATCCAACCCATAGAGGATCCAATATTAAAGAAATATTTCTTTTCGTATGGAAAAAAGCACGAAAAAAAACGATTCAGATGAAATTTAAATCTAAATACTTAGTGAGTAATTACAACTCTATCAATACAAATTAGTTTTAAGTGATTCAGTACTGATCCCCTTAAGATATCTAATCTAGTCGTGGAAGCTACATGACCCAATTCGGGTAATCATGGCATAATATTTGTCTAATTATCCCCCCGCCCCCTTCTTTTATTCTCTTCTCTTCTCTTCTCTTCTCTCCCCTTGGGCTTGATTTGACTGATTTTTCTAGGTTGTCCTTATTTATTTCCTAATTGACAACTTAACAAACAGACCCCATTCAATAATGGTGCACTAAACAAACTCATTTAATTTTTAGTCATAATGATTTCCACTTAATAGTAAAATAATTCCCTTCTTATGTGAATAAGCACACAAAGACTAATATCAATTTCAATTTGGACATTCAGTATTAATATTATCAAT
>NCQV01075917.1:0-11961 GCA_002740545.1 Lophocereus schottii | reverse complement strand
CACAAATATATTTCTCATAGCTAGCATAAGTTAATTAAATTTTAATTCTAATATATTATATAATTTTACACTATACTGATATATTTTTAATAAATAAATACACCTTGAATCTTACATCTTATTTTAACAAATTCATACAAGACAAGTTACCATTACACCGATCTTTTTCAAGAGATTGAAGATAGGAAAGTATTTGTAAAATTCAAAGAAGCAATTGTATTTTTAATTGGGTAGGTGAGGAAGCTTTGGGACATTAGTTGCAAATAATATGCTAGTTTGAAGACTATTATATATTTTAAAAAATCTAAATCCAACATTCAAAAAATCTTTCCACTAGGCAGAGTATGGAAAAATCTGATGTAACAGCTTTACTACTGATTTATAAAATTATAGAGAAATTAATTGTATTAAACTTTAAATATAAAAATTGTAGACTAGTACCAAAAAAAATTCACTATTTATTTCCACAATTCTTATTAAAAAATTAACATCTTTACTCTCGAAAAATGGGCCATGTCACTCGGGTCTATACAACCGGCTGCATGCTATAAGAACTGAATATTAGATAGGCAGGTGATGGGGAGCACTCCAGGTGGGCCCAGTTTGTGTGGGCCGACTTGAGCTCGGGCTAAATGAGCCCAAACTTCAACCTGTGAATTGAATTGCCATTTGCTGACTTCATACTTCGTACTCTGTCTCTCTCTCTCTCTCTCTCTCTCCTCTCACAGATTCCGCTGTCACGTCTTTGCCCGTAATCTCCCACCAGTCCATCACATTCAGCTCTGTCTGCAATTACTCTTTCTCTCCCTCATTTGTCATTGAAGGTTCCCCAAACTTCACCTTCCCTCTTTTTTCAGAGAGAGAATCAAGCTAGAGTACAAGAGGCAGAGTAGATATTCATGCTTTAGCCTATTACATCATCTTGCTTCTGCTCATATTCCCACTTTGCTTCTTCATTGGTAAACATCTCTCATTCCCTAAGTTTCTACTTTATGATGTGGTTCATCTGGGTTCATTGCTTCTTTTCTAGGTTGATTGCTCTTCTTGTGTGTACCCCCATTGAATTTTTGCTCTATATCTGATTGGGCAGACATGGGTCTTTCTCAAATTCCTCCATTTTTTTTGGGCATTTCTTTTCTGGGTCATGCTTTATTGCTCAGATTTAGTTGAGTTTCNATCCAGCTATCCCAATTATACTGGGGTTTTTTGGGGTTCAGCATGTACTTATTCCTTTTCTGATTGCGAACGATTTCATTTTACAGTCGCTTTGTATTATTTCTAAAGTTTGTTATGAGAAGTGTGATGAGATGGATTGTTGTTGGCTATGTTGACTTGTTTGTAAAATTGAGTTCAAGTTCAAATAATGGGATGCTCGTTCTTTTGCTGTCCAGCTTCAATTTCTTTCTCCTTTCTTTTTTACCCTTTTTCTCGGGTTTGACTTTTGTTTTTTTTGGGGGGGGGGTTTGATTTGTGTGGTTTAAGCCGTTGACCTTTTAAATTTCTATGTGTGATTATGCATCGTTAGCAATGTGAAGTTTTGATTACTTCCCTTGTTTTGTCTATTATATTGTTGCGTTTCCTAGTTTAGCGTCATTAGCAAGCTGAATTTCAATAACCTTTTGAAGGCTGGCTGTTGGGACAATATGTGCTTCATAAGCATACATGATACATGACTCATAAGGGTCATAACTTGTGCTGTTTATATCAAATGCCACTGTTTGGAAAAACTTTTCTTTTAGATGGATTTGGGGATCATTAACATCTGATTGTCCAGGTCTCCGAGATGGATGACCTAAAAATGTTAATAATTGAATGGGTCTGATCTGCTAGAAGCCTAGACTATTGTGTCTATTGCATTTGCCTGAATGGCATTGGTATTGGTAACCGCCTCCCACCCTCTCCCTCCGGGAGGCCTGGGTGCGAGGTGAGTTGCCACGCTGGGCTAGAGGCTAAAGCTCGATTTTTTGTGTGCTCTACAATCTGTACACCCCCAGCACGGGGGAATGTGGACGCTCGGTTTGAAAGCTATGTCTCTTGCATAAAATGCTACTTTTGCTGCCATTGCTTCAACTTCTTGTCTTTCCTGATTAAGGCTGATGGAGCTTAGGAATTTTGGATGAAAACAGCTTGGCTATTCTCGTTTAGCTCCTAATAGTATTATTGTATCATGGTAGCAGCATTTATGATATTCCTATTGTCAAAGTCACATTGTGTACATTACCATTTTCATCACAAATATAGAACGCTCATGTGGAGGATGCTTTCTTAGGACGTCATTCTTTGGATGTATAGTAGACTCATACATGGGCAGAACAGTGACTTTGCTGGACTAATAGATCCAACAATTAATCTATGTCTTAAATATGTGTCATTTGTCAACCTGTATTGCCAAGTAATTCTTTCTTTCGGCATTCTCGCATGGGTATTATTAATAGCTAATGTGGGTAATAAGTATCTCAGTGCTCCGGTTCATTCTTACAGGATGTTCCATCATTGAGCTTCCTTCGACATCTTGCCTGAGTAGCTAGACTCTTACCCCCCTGAACTTTGGTTTCATGGTTGTTGACTTTGTTTCTCATTCTACAGTTGCAGCGTCTTCAGTGTAGTTTGTATTCTCACACACTGTGATTTATTTGGGTGCCTTACATATTGTTTTATGCGCAGGCTTCCTGACCCACTTGATTCTCTAGAAAATCACAATGTATAAGCAGTCTCTTAGCAGGGGTCATAGATCCAAGGGCATAAAAGGGAAGCACATTCTCCAATTCTGTGTATTGCTTGTGGTTTCTTTTTGGTTAATATACCAAGTCAAGCATTCTCATGACAAGAGCAAGGAAGTGAAAGATGGGAAAATCTTGGAAGAGATTAAAACTGATGGTGAGATTCAAAGACTTGGGAGAAAGGATCTTCCTAGTGTTATGGCTACTGATGTTGAACATGAAGAGGACAACGAACCTGGAGAAGAGAAAAGCAAGCATTCAGAAGAAACGCCAGAAAGAGAAGAGAGCAATGTGAGCAGAGTAGATGGAGACAGTGAGTTAAATGAGAAGGAAGCTGAACCTGAAGAGGAACAAGTGGACGAAGTCAAAGAAAGGGAAGACAGTGAGGGGGAATCTGAAGAAAATCATACCAAGAATGAAGAAAATGAGGGGGCATCCAAGGAAAATCATAATGCAAATGAAGAACGCAAGGGGGCATCTGAAGAAAATCGTGCTGAAAATGAAGAAACTGAGGGGGATTCTGAGGAAAGTAATACAGAAAATGAAGAACATGAAGGGGGATCCGAAGAAAATCCTGCTGAAAATGAAGAAAATGAGGGGGAATCTGAAGAAAGTAATACAGAAAATGAAGAACATGAGGGGGGATCTGAAGAAAATCATACTGACAATGAAGATGAAAACGCTGGAAAGGAAGATCACACTGAATCTGAAGAAAATGAAGGTGACGGGAAAGGAGGTCACAATCAAAGTGATAATACATCAGTGGATCAGGATCAGGATCATGATGGAGGCAGCACAAGTACTACTGATGAGGCTCAAGAGGAATTATACAAGGCTGATGATGCTTCCAGTGAAGTTGCTCATAATGTTCAAACAAGTATTCCTGAAACCGCTAAAGTGACTACAGGGCATGAAAATAGACTTTTCGGCAACATTGACTTCGGCCATGCAAATGAAACCAGAACTTCCGCTAAAGACAATGCAGGGGAAATGCCAAGAGAAGATAAAGTGAGTGACAGTGGAACCTTATCCAATGCAACTGTGACCGAAGAAAAGAAATACGAGCATAACTCAGCCGAGTCAGAGTCGGAGAATAGCTCACTTCAGAACTCCACTCTGCCAAGTCTCCCCAAGGACCCACCAGAAAACAACAGTAACTCGACTGCTGTCGATGGAGGACATCCTGCTACTTTGTTGTCTAATGAAACACAGATTGCAGCAAGTTCCAACAAACCTGAGAATGTAAATACTAACAATGGAGAATCTTTGAGTTCCAGTAATACAACATCAGGTTCATCTCATGAAACGAATGGCGCTGATGCTACGTCTGCTGGGAAGGACAGCTCATTAGATCACAGGAACAAATCTGAGAACGGTGACATAGCTGCGTCAGATGAAATTACTGAGTATCAGTCTTCAGATGAGGACACCGGTGCTCATCAGCATGATCCGATTGATGCTTCAGACACTGAACTCGATACACTGCCAGAAAATAGAACTGAGGTTCAGAACACCGATGACCCTGAGGCAGAGTGACTTGTTTGAATTGTTTTCCATCTGAACGATCCTCACTGGGCAAATCAAAAGCTGTAATCTTTTTGGCAGTCCCTTCACTTCCCAGACGACAAACATGTGAGTCCATGCTGAAAATTGGGTCGTGCGAGAAAGGTCGGTCTCAACTTAGCAGGAAATATAGGTTTGAGGTTATTCCATGTATACTTGTTGTTTGCACTTCCTTACGCGAACTCCCATCGAGAGCTGAAGATGGAACATAGAAAAGGAAGATAAGGGGTCAATAAACTGTTGCACTCTAAGGCAAAAACGAATTTTTGTTTTGTTTGTTCAGGTTGCCAGTTGATAGGAGACGATGACCATGGCGGTCCTCTCCTATTTCATTTCGACCAATTTTGAGTTGTTTAATGTGACATAAGTGTGCAAAAAGTTGGCTTTACAAGATGTAGAATCCAATGTAATGCAGAGTGTGCTTTCCAAGTCTCTTCCGCCTAGCATGTCAAATGCAGGATTTTGGTTGCATTAGCCCTTGCGCTTCAGACTCACAAAATTATTGTGCTGTGCATCTTATCAGATTGGTTGTATTAAATTAACTATTCACTAGACCTAAACAAGAGTTGAAGCTTGAGAGGAAAATGGGTTTCCTTTTTACTGTCTTTAGACAGCACACCCTCGGGCCTATTGCGGACTGTGGAGTGTGACTGGCAGCCAATTATACACTCTTTTGAAGCCAAGAAAAATCTTTCAGTGTCTTGAGTATTACTATCATAAATCATAATTCCAGGCTGGTGCTGAGCGTTTCTGCCCAAGGCATTACAGCTTTTATGTGAAAATGAAATGCCACCCACCCCTTTCTTTTGTCTTTGTGTTTTTTTGGGTACCTTACTGAAATAGCAGCCTGTATAATGCAGAGAAGCGGTAGGGCCATCCTCATGTAGGGACTTCAGGTAGAGACTAGGGAGGGAATTTTAAATATTGTCATTGTCATCCTTTGTTTCAGCTGCACAAGACTTAACCTAAAAGCATGGCATAGTGACATTCAAGTGATTCAACAATGTCTACAGTCTCAATTATTAATAATAAAATTAAGACGAGTTAGCTCCACTTACGGAAAAAATGCGGCAACTACGCATCAACGCTAAGGCTCGTCTTTTTCACGTCATCAAAAGCACTTATCATTTGGCATTCAACTCTGTTCTTCATTGTTCTGCTCGATTTATCTCAATTTGGCATTGTTTAGCTTAATTTATCGCCATGCAACTCTTTCGAGACTATAAGTTTTATAAAGCAAAATAATGAGTGACCCAACACATAATAATAATGCTTATTTTCAGCGCCATTCAATTCGATGAGCTCCATTCAGCGCTAGTCAATGTCATTCCTCTTCATTTAATACTGTTCAACTCCATTTAGGGCCTGTTTTTTTGGTTACTAAATTTCATTTTACTGACATCAATCAATTTCAACGCGCTTTAATCAATTCTAACAAATAAATTTCAACCTCAATCTATTTCAATCAATTTCAACCCACTTCAATTCATCTCTTTCGAATTTTCACAATTTATAAATTATCATGTGAAAATTAATTATGTTTTCAACCAAAAAAATGACATGCAGTAATTTTTTTTGTGTTGGTGTATTGAAATAGTAATTTGTAAATTATTATGTAAAATTATGCGTATACAAACTCCCTCAATAGATGAATTAAAAATGTCATAAGTAATTTGTTTTGATGCAAAAAGTCATAAATAGTTATTAAAAGTGGTTAACGTAATAAAATTTACAATAATATTCATTAAATTATTTCTACTTTTTTTTACATTAACTAATTTCTACCTATTGTAACAAAAAAAAAAATACCAACTTCCTCCAATTTCAATCAACTTTTACCAAATTTAACAAAAAAAAAAAATCAATTTCAACGAACTTCAACTAACTTCCATCAATCTCAACCAACTTTACCCATTTACCGTCCCTATTTTCCAACGAAAAGAAAAAAACTCTCAACTTTAAGCAGCCATAATATTGTTAAGTACTCAAATGTCACAATAAATTTAAAATCTAAAAGCAACTCTCAAAAGCAAGTATCTAATGGTAAAAGAATTACAGAAAATTCAATTTGTTCAACTTCTGTTCCTGCTCTATCCTGGGTTGAATTGAATGGAGTGGGCATCTGTGTGTGCAGGTGGTGGTGCTCTGTTTGTCTCAGTTTCTGCTCGCATTTATCAGAGGAAATTAGGAGAGACAAAACCAAACAACTGACAATCCAGCCCCAGCAAGAGCAGTAGTCCTATAGCTGGCCCCAACCAAGCATTGGATCCCCCTCACAATAACCTGGATTTCATTGCCATGCAAACTGGAATCTAGCCTTTCTAAGAGCATTCCCAATAGAGTTCCAATTTGTTGAACTCTCGTATGTCATATCAGTATAAGTTTTACAGTTTTGAAACTTGCATTCTTCATTTTTTCAACAAATGTAACTCATTTCAGCACAAATGATTTAATATTTGTTGGTGGAGCCCACCACTAAGAATATTTAATTTGTTTTATGTTGGACAATTTGTTTTTGCATATTGGGTTTTGTATAAGTTAAAAATAAATTTTATTTTTCGGATGAAAAAATATGTAATTTATGCTTCTGGAAAATGTTTTAATTTATGTTGAAGTACCTAAAAATTGATGAGTTAAGTTTTATCGGTTGAACGATTGAAAGCATACGGAATAGAATGTAGAATGCAATCAATACAAATGCAAATATGAGGATTGACATTGAATAAAATTACAACTCGAGTGTTCGATATTTAAAACACTAATTTAGATGACGGAAAAAAATACAACACAAGTAAATGACGAATAGCCCTTAAACCAATTTTTGTTTCTTTATTGTTGCATATTCTTACCCTACCTATTTTGTAATTTTCAAAAAAATAACCACAAACTCGATTTCTAACATGTTTTTCAAAATAACAAGCAATGTTAATTTTCGTTTTGAATCGATTAAATCCTCAGTAACACATACTTAAGCCCTTATTTATGAACATTTCAACTCTTTGTAACCAAACACTTCAAATTCTAACTAAAAAATACCAAACTTCTAATTTCTAAACATTTCAACTCTAATTTCTAATCATGTGCACTTATTGTAAACAAGCTTACCCAACCAATTGGCGTTTCTTTTTTTTAAAGAAAAAAGACATTCACACATTTATTTTCTAACAACAACAAAATTAATTTCTACATTCAAGCAAATAATGTATTGTAAGTAACAAATATTTCAATTCTAAGTTAATATTCAATACCTTTATATTCTTAGATATTTTTACCATACGACATTTTTGAAATTTTCCCAACCACCATTGACACACTTATTTTCTATCATGTTCTAAAGAACAACAAAAAATATTACCTTTTGTAATCATGCAATTAATTTATAACTAACACAAATTTTATTTCTAACATATTTTCAAAAACAACAAACAAAATTCCTAACAATTTCAACACAACATTAACAAAAAAATTGAATTACTTACAATTGTCTTCACTTCACTTCACTTTAGTGTTCAACTTAAGAGAACTCCAAAATATGTCTACAAGAACCCAAAAAACAAAACATATTAGTTACAATATGAAACAAAAATTATCTGTACAAACTTAAAACGAATTACATAGCAAATATTATTACTTACCAAAACTTGAATTTCTTCCAAATTTAATAAAACTCAAAATTACTACAAGAAGTTTAATATGAGATTTGAGAGAGCGTGTGAGGGAGGAAGATAATTTTTTCACAAATTTTGCACACAACTTCACCTATTTATACACTCAAAATTGAACCCAAAAAAAAAAATATCCCAAAGTAACCGTTGGGCTCGAATTTGCCATGCCCAACGGTCACTGATCAGCCCCAAAACCCAAATGCTAGATCCGGTTCATCAGTTTTCTTTTTTTTTTTTTGAAATCGGATCAAAACGCAGCGTCTCACGTTGGAGGGTGGAGCAAAACGCCGCGTTGTGATCCGGAAAACGCCAAAAAAAAAGGCACGCGGGGCACCACGACATAACGGTTTGCCACGCGTGTCGGTGCCCCGTGTACGTTGCTGCTAGGGCTCCCTGGACACGCGAGTCACACACGAGCCCCACCCCTTACCCGCGTGCCTGCCATTGCTACTGCCCTAACACAGATTCTAGCTGTTCAAATAACAACTTGACTTTCATAGTCTTTGCTTAGAGCAGTAGCAGTGTATTACATGCAAGACAAGGGATGGGGTTCACATGTCATTCAATCTGAAATTTCATAATTCTACCCGCAGGTCGCTCGCGTGGGAAATGCCGGATGGGGGAATGCCAGAGCGTTTCCCCTCAGATTTCAATTTTCTTTGCCCTTTTCTGATTTTTTTTATTTGTTTTCTTTTTTTAAATAAAGAATATTATTTAGGTAGTTAAGAAAAGGTTGTGTGTTATAAGATGGATCCATAAAAAATATTTAATTCATTTGTCCTGAAATGAGTTCCATTGGTTGGAAAAATGAAGGAATACAAATTCTAGAATTGTAAAACTTTTGCTGATATGGAATGTCAGAGTTTTACAAACTTGAACTCTGATTGGGAATGTTATTCTTGCTCCTCCTACCTTACCACGAAAATCTTTCATTTCTTTATCATTTTGTATGGCTTTGTTCTATGATTGAGTCCTTTACATATCTTACGTCTCTTTGCTACTTATAGCTAAATTGCTTATGGTGAACTCTTAATATTTATTATAGTTTCTTACGACTTAAACCTTGTTCTTTTCGTTGTTAAATTCTAATTTACTAATCTCAGCCAACTTCAATCCATCTCAATCAATTTCAACTAATTTCAATTTACTTCCCAATATTTTAACCAACTTCTACCCGTCTTACAAAAAAAATTCAACTTATTTCAACCAACTTCAATCCGCTTCAACTCACTTCAACAAAAAAATACCTAGTTCAAATCACTTCTATCAATATCAATCAACTGCATTCATTTATCAGTAAAAAGAACACTTCCGTAAACGAGTAAGTCTTTAACATGCTATTAAACCAATAATACTAACACAAATTGCCAAAAAATTAATATGATTATAGAAGAGGCGAGATTTATCAAGTAAATATTAATCAAGGCGACTGAAGAACTCTTTAAAAATGATTGTAGAAGAGGATTTATATAATAAATGTGAATAAAGTGACTTGAAAAAGCCTTTAAAAATTATTATTAAGAATTTAGGTTCAAATTCTATCAATATGAGCCTTTACGTCTCATTTGCGTAAATAAAAAAAAGAGGCTTGACATGATATGTAAAACAGTATAATAAACATTGATATGATAATTAATTTTTACGACACCATTTTAACTAGTGCAAGCTTTGCAAAAATCTTTTTATTTTCCATTTTTCACTTCCAATCCCAGGATAACGAATCTGGATTCTGGAATAATACACTGTACATATAAAAATAAGAACTAGAAAAACAAAAATCAAAACTACAAAGAAAAGAAGAAAAAAATCTGCAATTACTCAGGACCCTCGTCATCTCATCTCATCTCATCTAAGCTAAGCTACAAAAACGACGAGCTAAACCAAATGAAACGACGAACTCTCCACTTGGCTGCCTAAGCTCTTTCCGGAGCTTCTACGAAAAAGGCCTACAAGCGTCCATACTCAAATCCACCGCCGCAGCTAACGCCACGAACACCGCCGCATCCTCCGTGCAGGTCACGTGCTGCGATCCCACCTCCACCACCGGCGCCTTTCCCCCTCCTACTCTCGACGACATCACGAACCCCTTGTACATCAGCCCCGGCCACCACCCCAACCCAAACCCGCTCTCCGACCCGGACGACGAACCCGACCCCAGGTCCATGCTGCTGCTCGGGCTCACCGCCGGAGACGTGCCGGAGGTCACGTCGATGCTGAACTTGCCGCCGGGTCGGGCCGGGACACTCGACTGGGCCAGGGTGATCCCGTCGGGGCCCATTATGGTGGCGGGCCCCGATTCATGGAAGAGCTCGAACCGATACCCGACGCGATTGGGTCCGTCGGACCACGCCTCTAGCCGCCCCCAAGGCACCCAGGTGGCGCCCCCGGGGCGGAGGATGAGCCATGCGCCCGGGTTAGCCCTGCCGACCAGTCCCGACCCGTGCGAGGGGACGAAGGGGGTGACCATGGAGGCGGCCGCCACGGGGGACCCAGAGAGGTCGTGGATGGTGATCGACCACCCCTTGCGCTCTCTTTTTGATTGGTTGTGATGGTGGTTAAGCCCTCGTTTTTCAGACTTGAACGAGCAATCACCCGAACCCGAATAACAATTAGCATTTTTGAACCCGAATTTGCAGCTAAAAACGGGTTGCTTAATACTCCCTTGAACTTGAAGAACCTGAGGACTACACTCAGGCTCCGAATCGAACTCAAACACGAATCTCGGATCCGGGTTCGCCACCACACTCAGATGCACCTCCGGATTCTTAGCCGCCCCCTTTTTCTTTCTCTCTCCTAACTCAACCCACCCGTTCCTCACCACCGTACTCCCCTTCCCTTCAGCAGTCTGCTGGGTGATCTCCAGGGGGACCGTGAGACGACCCACCAGCTTCCCGGCTGACCCAAACCCGCAGCCGGTGCCGTTCCTAGAGGAGTACACATCGATCTTAATCTCCGGCCGCTTAGAGTGCTTCTTGGAGAACACAAGCTTGTCGACGTCGGGTCGGGTGAGGGTGAAGCAGACCGACCCGGACCCGGAAAAGGTGCGGGGATCCGCGTAGGCGGCGTCGGAGGGCAGAATGGGAATCGGGGCGGATTGTGTGGGGAAATGGGTAAGCTTGATTTTGCACAGGTACGAGTTTGGAGGATCTGAATGGTCTGGGGTTTTGGATGGGTATATGATAGCGAGGTTGCTGATTACTATGCGAATAAATTTGCAGGGATCCATGGCGAATGGTGAGTCAGACTGTATGAGAGAGAGAAAGGGGAGCAGGGTTTTAAAGGGAGGTGAAGAGACAGAGAAACAGCCTGGAATTAACTAATCCTCCTCGGTGTAAATGATTTTTATTTTTATTTATATTTATATTTTTTTTTTTGTGGGGAGTGGAATCCAGTGGCGCATGCTAAAAAGTGAGATGCCAGCGAGTTTGTTTTATCTATTGGCCTAGACTAGATGATTCCACATTCATTTGGCCTTTCTAATTTCTCTCCTTTTTATTAAATTTAAAAAAATAAAAATTCAAATCCAGCTCTATTTGAAATTGAAAAATCACAAGTATATAGAAGTAAAAGGATATTTGTCTTCGGTTATATTTATACAATTGACCATGAGCTTCTCACATTGGAGTTAAACAGGGCATTATCTCCAGTTATGTCCGAGCCTATGAGCAACTATCCGCTAAGTGGCTAGTGACTGTCAAGGATAGCAAGTAAATGAAACATCAAAACAAGAAGCGTGTTCTCTTAGTAAGAGATAGAGTGTTAGTCTCCTCTAGTTACTTTGAAAGATTGTTAAAGATACTAACGCTCTGTTTGATCCTTCAAAAATTTGAAAGAAAGAAGAAAAAAAGTATGAAGAAAATGAGTTTTTTTCTCTTGTTTGGATTGAGAAAAAAATACAAAAAGTTGGAAGAGAAATTTGATGTTGATCAATTACGTAAATTATGTTGATATCGTCTAAGCAATGTGACGTTAGAAGAGGTGGGAAATTTTCCTCAAACTTTCCTCACAATTTT
>NCQV01075916.1:105-12067 GCA_002740545.1 Lophocereus schottii | reverse complement strand
TCCCTTCTCTCTGCATGTAGTCATGGGGGCCTTGTCGATGAGGGTCTGGAATATTATGCTTCCATGACTAAGGAATTTGGGATCCCACCAGGAATTGAGCATTGTGTGTGTGTAATTGATCTTCTTGGGCGCTCAGGAAGATTTTTTGAGGCTGAGAATTTCTTATTGCAAATGCCAGTTCCACCAAATGGTCTTATTTGGCGAAGTTTACTGGCTTCATGTAGAATCCATGGTAATGTGGAGCTTGGCAAAAGAGCTGCTGAGCATCTTATTCAGTTGGGACCTGATGATGACTCAGCTTATGTTCTCTATTCGAATGTGTGTGCATCCACTGGGAACTGGGAGACTGTGGAGAGCGTAAGAAATCAGATGGAATTGATCAATGTAAAGAAAAAGCCTGCATGTAGTTGGGTCAAGTTGAAGAACAAGGTTAGCTCATTTGGAATGGGGGATCAAACCCATCCACAAGCCAAGTTGATAGAGTCAAAGCTAAAGGAGATAAAGATGCTAGTTGCCCAAGCGGGTTATGTCCCTGACACAAGTTTTGCTTTACATGACACAGATGAAGAGCAGAAGGAACACAATCTATGGAACCACAGCGAGAGACTTGCTCTTGCATATGGGTTACTTAATACCCCAAAAGGCTCAACCATAAGAGTATTTAAGAACCTTCGAGTTTGCAGTGATTGCCACTCTGTTTACAAGTTTGTCAGTGAATTAGTTAGTAGGGAAATTATATTGAGGGATCCCTTCCGGTTTCATCATTTCAAAGATGGCAGGTGTTCATGTGGTGATTTCTGGTAGTTGAGAGTTGAGAGCTATATCTAATGTAATTGGCATTTTGCCTCGATGGGATTTGAAGAGGTCTAGATATATGGAGTCTTACACCTTAGATGTGGTCCGGGGTGGATTTGCTAATGGCCAAATGGATGTTGCCATGGCAATTGTTGGAGCCACAAATATGTTTGGGCTATTGGGCCCATAAAGATTTTTGTGTGGCAAAAAGATCTGTGCGATTGCGATATAAAAAGGATTGTTGCCACAACTGATATTTTCTTTTGTCTGGCTGCTGTACTAAAGAAAATGAATAAAACGAACAATGACAATCTCTGTGGCGCACTTCAGGTCACGTGTTTAATGTCTTGCTGAATCGATCAAATTCAGAAGGGGCCACTTTGTCTCTCTTTAGTGTTTCCTCTACTGCCTCCAGTGATTTGGCATGTGTTAGCGTGGGTCCCGAGGAATTTTTGCCGACCGGATCGCATTTTACTCGGCTGGGAGGAGCAAGTGAGCAGGAAGGGAAATGAAATTCACCCCCTTTTTCGAGAAAAGGATTGCCCTGTCTGTTGTCGTGCCCCTCGTCAGGCTGTGTCAAAGTCCCGTCTGAGCAGTGGCCTACTGCCTCAAGCTCAGAATTCATCGAACGATGTCCCTCTCATGGTGCTTTTGCTGCACGAAATATCCTTCACCGTCTCCTCATCGTAACCAAAAATTCACTTTTCGAAAACCCAGTTCAACTCTGTTGAATTCCATAGTTCCGAAACCCAGAAATCTGTCATCATCAAGATTGGATGTGTGCATCAATGGGAACCGGGATCATAAGCCTGAGGTTCAGGATTTAACAAAATGGTCAATACGCAGAGGGCAGAACATGACATATACTCGACTGTCATCAATGTCAACTATATGCTTCAATGGGAACCCAGATTATGAGCCTAGTGTTCAAGATTTTGCAGAAACCCCAATACCCAAATGGCAAAACATGTTATCTTTTGCAGCTAGCCTATACCCGGTTTATGTGACCATTGGAGGGATTGTTGCTTGCATCAACCCTTCAACTTTCTCATGGTTTGTGAAGAGCGGACCCTTTTCATATAATCTCTCTCTTGGGTTGATCATGTTGGCTATGGGTCTGACACTGGAGCTGAGAGACTTGCTTAATTTGTTTAAGCAACGGCCTCTTTCTGTTAGTGCTTCAACTCTCGTAATTAGTCAGCTGTGTAATGCATGATTTACTCTGCCTATTTTTGTTATTGCTGGTTATTATGGGCCATGTTTTGAAATTCCCAACTGACGAACCTTTAATTGGCTTCCATCCAAAGGGTACTTGACCATATTATGTGGACTGTGGTACAAATGGCCTAGAATGATTCCTGTTCAGTGTTACATTTTGCTACTTCTATTGTTGTACGTTTTTTGCATGTATTGAAGTGTAAATTGTTGTACCTATGTCTCAACATTGAATGTCAAGTATGATTCTGTAAGGATAAAATGAAGAGTTCGGTAAGAGAGACAATATGGGCTTAAAAAAGGGATGAATAGTAGACTATTGCAGCTTCTGACCTTTTGGGTAGTTGATCCTTAGCACTTTTTTTTTCATCACTCAATCATGCCTCATGTTCTTTGGCATCCGTTGATTTGTTGTGTTGCTTTGAGGTTGATTGAGCTCAAGAATGATAAGCATGAGGAGATAGCAGAACAGTATGAAGCTAGCATGTGGATTGTATTCATAGCTTCCCCTAAAATTTTTGTTGAATAACTTTTGAATCTGATTTTTGTCCTTCGAACTGCATCTTTATTTTGCGGTGGCTGAATGAACAGTCTGATCTGAATTTGAGTTTGCATGTAAGACTTCTGAATCTTTTCTGATACTTTCCTGCCTGAGTCAGAAATTTTTATTTATGTATTTATTTATTTATTGAAGATCTTTAATGGACTTATGTCAGTTAAAATATGAAATTTGAAGCCCATTACATTTTCACATATACGCTCCAAATCTCTCTTGAAAAAAGGCATGTACAAAAGAGCTAGGATGGATCTTACTAATCTGATCACATTGTCTGCATTAACCCACCTCTCTGAACACCAAACTAGATATTCATGTTAGAACGAGACAGCTTTTGCTGTGTTACCTGCCAACAAGAAGAATTGTGGGCAGTCAAAAGATATGATGCTGATGAGACAACTGAACATTGATGAAGCCAAAGGATATGTGAACTTTCTTTCAGTGATGTTATGAGTCAAAATTCACAAAGTTTAGGAATGAGACAACATATAAGTGCGAAAGTCGAAGATTGTTCATAATATGATGTATTTTTAGTAATTTCATGGAGAATTTTATTTGCAGTACTCGGAAAATATTATGTGCTACAGTGTCATGGAAGATAAGATTATCTATTTTACAAGATTATGATAATTTTTGGAAATTGTTTCTTTCTCATTCCCACTGTTGGAGTAATCTCAGTCCTATTCCTACGACATAATTTTGAAGTTTTAGCATCATATCTCATGTTTCAGGGCTGTAATTCACATGTGTTCTACAATCCTGGAGACAATCTCAAATAGCATGGGAGTCCAACCTCTACGCACATATCTGTGTTTAACTCTCATAACTGAGTCCAATTAATGTGGCCTATAGGTAGGATTCTCAATGTGCTTGCATCGGACTCTTGACTACATTCTGACACAACCGTTGGTGAAATTGGAGGATGGAGGCCTCAAATTGCTCATATGAGCTTCCCTTGTTTGTTCATGAATGATGTCCCTTCTCATATGTTAGGGACTTTTATGTCAAAAGACTTGCATTCATTTGTCCTTGAGCTGTCCACTTGGCCTCTATGTCATGCACATTCATGGGATTTGGTGTCATAGCACTCAATTAGTTTTTTGTACTTAATTTTCCTTCTAGATACTTGCTGGCTGTGTTGCCCAGTATACAATTATGCCATCACTTGGGCTGGTCATCAGCAAATTATTGGCGCTTCCACCAGCTTTATCTGTTGGCTTGATATTGCTTGCTTCTTGTCCTGGTGGCACAGCTTCCAATGTGGTGAGAGTACCTTTCCCCTTATTGTTGCTGATGTACGTTGTACGATATAATGTTTTCCTTCTAAATTTGAGTTTATTTCTTTTTGCTATGGCCAAGAACATTGAAGTGATGTTCATGTTAGACCTTGCAAAACCGACCCATGCTAGATTACTTGACCTTAATGATCATCTCAGATTTAAATTGGAATTTACTTTATGGATGTTGATTGCATTTTCTTGAGAGGTTTGTTGTATGAACGGACAATATATCTGAATATGAGTGAAACCTGAAATGCTTGAACAGACATAAATACTAAATGAAGCCATTCTGATGCAACCTGAGATATACTGTCTTAAACCTGGGACAACAACCCATTTGCGAGCTCTGCTGGCCTGTGATTACTCAAATTATCGTAGGAATCATTAAACTGAGTCAAACAAAGGAATCTGTGTATGTGCTTGTTATAAACTGTTATCTCATGTTCGTATGACCCATTGTACCTTTACTAAAGTTATCTGCAGAGAATAACAAGTAGGTTCGGTGACCATGATATGGTGTTCTTGACCAACTCAGTCTGTGAATGTGTTTTGTGCCTATGGTGTGTTAAACCTTCCATGCTTGCAGCACCTTCATATAATCTTCCTCAAAAGTCTCTTTTTACTGCAGGCACTGTGATGGGTCTTTACAATCTTTGACTCTTCACTGTTGTTGTATCTAGTTGCTGCTGTATTTCAAATCTGCTTGAATACTCTGATTCTATCTCTGTCAAATGCTTGAAGAGCCTCATGTTCTTAGTTTTAGATCTGTTCTGACAATTTTCACAGCCAGGTCATGTGTTATTTGTCGTGATGACCGCTGATATTTTGGTCACAACTCTTTGCTTACTGCTGTCTTGCTGCAATAGTGTTGCAGGTGACGTTAATTGCCCGTGGGGACGTTCCTTTATCCATTGTGATGACTATGTGCAGTACTCTTGGTGCAGTAGTCCTTACGCCTCTTCTGACCTTACATCTGGCAGGAACATATGTTCCTATCGATGCTGTTAAGCTTTCAATTAGCACCTTGCAGGTTAGTTCAGATCTATTTTCAATGTATCGTAAAGCAAATGCAATGCATTGCTCCTTCAATGACTGTTCCCTCTGGGCCTCGTGTAACGTAGTGAGATCCTTTGTAAAGCGCACTTATTGTGATAAGAGTTTTGTATTAAACATTTCGCCACGTACTAATATATTAACTGTTTGCCATTTTGCGCACGTAATACAAAAAAAGGGAAATAAAGTAGGGAAACAAAAGGAGGAAAAGAAATCACCTCCCATACTACTACTTTTTGTTATCAGGGATGCAGAGAAGGCAAAAGCAGCCATAGTTAAGCACCGCAGTTGCTCTTATGCATTTTTGTATGATATGTTACAGCCTTTGACACTAAAGAAACAGACATACTAGTGTATCTGGTTTCTATTTCTATCTTCAGGTGGTTGTTGCTCCAGTTCTCCTGGGTTCTTTTTGTCAGAGGACATTCCCTGCTGCTGTAAAAGTTGTCGCACCTTTTGCTCCACTTTGTGCCGTCTTGGTTTCATCTTTGCTTGCATCCAGGTTTGGCTTGCTTTTAATCAATGCACACTGCACTAGAAGCTCATGATTTGCTGTCTTTGTTAACAACTTTGATATGACCTTTTTTTCTCACTTTAAGGTATTGTTTTGTTGGTTAGTGTATTTTCAGAAAATGTTGTTCGCTTGAGAATTTCCACAGCTAGTGGGCCTTTCATAAGTGATCTGGCTCAAAATCTCCGGCTTCAAGCTATTTTGTCCAGCGAATTGGGGCTTACGACATTGGCTGTGCTGCTATTACATTGTGCGGGCTTCTTTATTGGGTAATATTTCTCGACTACGTACAAAATTCTGGGGTTGGCGGAGGTCAACAAGCAAATTTTAAGAGTTGCATTACAGTGCCCTATATATATGTCACCGAATTTTATTTTTCCATGGCATATTATCACCGAACTTTAGAATCTAATCAAAACGTTATCACATGACCTTGGAATGTTAAATGGATTCTCTATTCCTACAATCTTGGAAAATGCATGACCGTCATGCTTTCTTCTCAAAACTATAAGCACACATGTCCAAAAATAATCAGATCGGATCTTATGCTATAGTTTCGTATTCAAGCAACTTTCCGGTTGAGATAATTTCAAATATCTGTCCATTCATACAATTGTCTTACTTTCTTATACTGTTGTTTTTGTATGCAGAAGAAATAACAGCATACTTCGTAGGTAATTAGTCAACTTGGTGTAAGGATGCTCCTTTCTAGTGTCTTTTATATGTGGTATTTTTGAATTCCATAGGATACAATCACATACTGCTGGACCTTCTTATACCATGATTAGAAAAGAAGTATTCACATTTGTTTGTTATTGCTGTCAGACCATGCAATAGTATGGCACATCCTAAAGTAGCAAGCATTCTTTTCAAAGTTGAGCGTGCATTGGCTGTGGAACTGTTTGTTTAGGAAACTAAACGTGCTGCTTGAAGGTTTCTATCTGACTGCAGGTATGTTGCTGCAGCTATAGGTGGGTTTCGAGAACCACAAAGGCGAGCTATATCAATTGAGGTTAGCAGACTTGGAATCCATGTGAACAATGAGGTCCAAATAATTTCCCTAAACGCCATTTAAGGCTGCATTTGCTTGGAAGGAAGGCCTGGTCGATTCTATTTATGCTGTTGGCTTTGCTGAGTGACCACTGTGTGACGTATTTGGCAAAAACCATTTTGTCCTGGGGAAGAAAATAACTTCGGAAGCAAACGGATGAAATCTTATGACAATTGTCTTCCAGAGCAAATAAAAACAAAATTATCTTCCAGAGCAAAGAAACTACAAAAATTGAAAACCAAATTCATTCATGGCATTTCAAAATTAACAGTTACCTTGTAGGAACAATCTTGAGCTCCTTTCCACCAAAGAATGCTAATTCTGGACTAGGTGATTGGAACATTATGTTCACCCCCACGTCCACTCCTGATTATGGATCCTGCCTGGATAATGTCGAGGGGGATCCAAATGTTGGTAAAGGAAACATTGCTTTTTGCCAGAAAAGAAGCTGTTTCTAGGAGGTCCACCACAATTTTGGGAAGAGTTAAGTTTTAGAACGTATGTAGAACTTTTTATAAAGGACAATGAAGAAGTGGTGACTTAGGTTGCAGAAATGTTTTTTGCTAATAATGCAATCTCTGGACATTTCTTCCCTGATGCTCTCTTGCAGGTTGGAATGCAGAATTCTTCTTTAGGCGTTGTCTTAGCTGCATCTCATTTTAGCTCGCCACTGGTTGCATTACCTCCAGCCATTTCCGCTGTCATAATGAATATAATAGGTAGCAGCTTGGGGTTCATGTGGAGGAACATCGACCCGGAAAGCAGATCAAGAAGTATCTGACTTTAGCCTTTGTGATTGAAGTAGCCAACAGTTCAACTATACTTTCAGCAGTTCATTTAGTTACCGAATGATTTCTTTGAGATTTGGTGTTTCGACACTTCGATTCACTGAATAATATCTTAGCCTCAATATTGTGATACTGCAAAATATTGATGTTGGTTTTGTAGTAACATGCACATTCGAGGTGGTATTATTTGTTTGATGCTGTTGAAGACAATGTGAATTATTCACGCTTTGTGAGGATTAATCACAGGCTTGTCTTATTGTCGCTTATTGGCCGGATGTAGGTTGTTATTTGCAACTTAACATCCATGGTAGAGCAAAGCACATAGAAACAAATCATGCCATCATGGCCAATGTAGAGGGAACAAATTCACTGCCTAATGTTCTGGGATTGTTGGAGAGCGTATCCACCATCATTTGTTGAATTCAAACCTCCCAAAAAGCTCTGTTGTGTCTAGTTGCTTGCACTCGCCGACAATAATATCAATATGGTCTGTCCCTAGACAAATAGCTAACTGGATGATACAGGTGAAAATTGGAAGAAATAGAAAAAGGTGGGAAAGTACTTTAATAGAGCTGGGAATTCAGGAAATGGTTACAATAGAAAAAGGTGGGAAAGTAGTTTTGGTAAATAGCTTTTCTGAGAATTTTTGGTTAAAAAGAGCCTTTTTGATCAAAATTAGATGTTTGACTTAGTTAAAAAGCTAATTTAGGTGTTTGATAGAATAGCTTTTTGGAAGAGATTTTTGGGTCCAAAAAACTAATTTAAAAAAGCTAATTTGATTAGTTTTTTTTTTAGAATTAGTTTTTGTCTCACAATTTTGTTAGAAATCGCTAATTTCACTAAACAGTTTTTCTACAAACCACTAATTCAAACAGTTAATACAAACAGTCAATTCAAACAACTAACAGTTAATAGCTAATACAAACAGATAACAGCTAACAGTTGCTTGCCAAACAGGGACATAGAGTTGGGGATTACGGAAATGGTTTTGAGCTGGTCAAGATACCTGTCCATAGCGAGGGCAACTATATAAACCTTAATCATGAGCCAAAAACACGTCAACAAATGAAGCAAATCAAATTCTCTCTCTCTGGCGTTCTTCTTCCCTGAACATCTCTCTTGCAACTCTTGATCTATTTCCCTATGTGTAGGAATTTCAAGTGGGGTGGTGTACACCTGTCTTAAGCACTGCATTATTGGTATCGTAGCACGTAAGGAGCCACCAAGGAGCCTTACCCAATTTAGGAAAAACATGAAGTATGACAACTCCGGAAGCCATGGAAGCAATTTTGAGAGCTCTTATGGAAGAGCAACATTGTTGGCTTCAACAGCAAAGGGCATAGCATAATTTGAGGATTGAAGCTCAACAGTAAAGGAAGACCCAAGCGATGGAGCAGCTTCAAGAGCATAGCATATCCATGAACAATCTAAAAACGGGTAGCAATCTGATCGCTGGACAAACATTACACTCTAATCCTAAGATTGAATTTCTTTATTTTGATTGATCCTGTTAAAGTTGTAAAGTGTATATTCTTGATATTGTAATATTCTCTGTACTATTTAGGGAGTCTATTTGTAGAAGGTTTACTTTAAAATTATTTACTTTCCTCTTTCTTCAAGGTTATATACATGTATATGTTACAATGCCATTATCAATAAGAATACATAACACTTTCCATCATTCTCTCTAATTTACTTGAGTTAACATGGTATCAGAGCATACCACAAAAATGTGTTAATTTCTTTTTCTTCAGATTATATTAATTAGCGGCTCACACTTTGTTCAATACTCTATCTTGCTTCAGAGTTGCGTGTACTTCTAGATTGGCCTTGAATGCCAATTCTCTCTCCTTCCATAATTTCTACTCAATTCTTCATATAAATCCACTACAAATTCTGCCAAACTTACATGCATTTCGTTAATTTAACAATTGTTGGATGAATCTTGGAGATACAGTCATAATCTATCATCCTCGATTTAAATCAATTTGGCAGAGCTTTTTTTTTGGGGTTCTCGGCTTCATTCCTTCAAATCTATCCTAAGCACACTCAAAGTCCAGGTTGCTACAATTCATCCTACTGCTGCTATGGAATTCCCTAACTGTTTCAAGCACACTCGAATCTTAGGTATGATTTTGTTCAATTAATTGTGATTACACAAGTTTTCTTGTTGGATAGATGGAGAAACTAGATGTTGTCCAACCAATTAAAACCATCATGGATGGTTCAAATTATGTAATATGGTCCCAAGAGATGTCTATCTTTCTCAAGGGGCATTGACTTTGGCGTTATGCCACTGGTGAAATTACCAAGCCAATTAAGCAAAAAGATGAAGATGAGACCAAATTCTATGAACGATTAGAAGAATGGGATAGTAAGAATCATCAGATTTTAACATGGATTCGAAATATCACTATTCCATCTATCAAATTGCAATTTGGTCGGTTTGAAACTGTATAGGAAGTGTGGGATTTATTATCTAATCGATACTCAATTACTGATATTGCCCATCAATATCAACTTTTTGAGAAGCTTTCTCACATGAAACAATATTCTGGACAGTCTATTAATGACTTTTTATCACATATGCATGCTGTATAGGATCAGTTGGCCTTGTCTGAACCTCAATGGGAGAGTCATAAGGATGCTGAAAAATTCTTTGTGTACCGTGACAATGTGCATGTTATGCAGTTTCTTATGGTTTTGCACACTGATTATGAGCCTATTCGTGCTTCACTTCTTCATCGAGAGAAGTTTCCTAAACTCAAAAGTGTTGTTGTTGAACTTTTATCCGAAGAGACACGACTTGGCATTCCTAAAGCTCATAAATCAAAAATTATGCTACCAAACGTGGTCTTAGCAACTTCCTCCTCTTCTGACAAATTCTGCAAGTATTGCGGATGATCAGGGCATCTCATTTCTGAATGTGAAGGTTGCAAGCTAAACAGAATAAAAACCTGAACAAGCAATTCAACTCTCCAAATCATGTCTAAGTAGCTGTCAATGATGAAGTACCTTCATCTATATCTCTAAATGATCTCTAGGCTCTTCTCAGTCCATTAGCTAGAAACACAACAACTTTATCGCTTTGTCTACAACACCAGGTACATCACCTTCTTGGTTTTTTTGATTCTAGGTGTTGCAACCACATGACTCCTAGTTCTGCTGCTATGGTAAATAAGTGTCGTCCAGTTAATAACTCACCTATTCGTATTGCTAATTGCTCACCAATGCAAGTTAGTCATGTTGGGGATAGTTCGACCGCCAATTTATCATTAGCAGATGCTTTTCTTGTTCCAAAAAATCTCACCTCTGTGGGCCAGTTGTGTAAGCTTGGTTTAGATGTACATTTCTCGAATCGTGGTTGTCGTGTGCAGGACCCACAGAGTGGACAAATCCTAGGGACAGGGCGTAGAGTTGATCGATTGTTCGAAGCTATTTCCTTAGAAGCTCCACCTAAGAGGAATAATCATTGTGCAGCTGCCATACCACAAGAACTTTGTCATTCCAGATTGGGTCATCTTTGTTCTTTAAGATTACAATCTTTAATTTCTGGTGGTGTTTTAGGTCAAGTCCAACAAAATGACATTGATTGTGTCTCTTGTAAGCTTGCAAAGCATCATGCCTTGCCCTTTAATAAGAGTAACTCTCACTCTGTTGCACCCTTTGATCTTATCCATTCTAACATTTGGGGATCTTCTCCTAATGATATGTTGGGAGGATCAAAATATTTTATGATATTTGTGGATGAATATTTGTGATATACATGTATTTCCATTGAAACATAGGTCTGAATTACAAGAAACTTACTACGAGTTTGCAGCTTTGATTAAATTCAGCTCTCTCGGATTATTAAGATTTTTCGATCAGATAATGCTATGGAGTACCGTGAAAAGAATTTTGTGCACTTTTTGGCCCATGAAGGCACTATTCTTCAGCATTCCTGTCGAGGAACATCACAACCAAATGGTTGTATAGAGACAAAACACAGGTATATATTAGAAACTATTCGAGCCTTATAAATTTCTTCATCTTCTCCAGAATTCTTTTGGAGAGAAGCAGTTCTGACTGCAGTTTACATTATAAATTGGATTCCATCTCCAGTTATTGAAGACAAGTCACCATATGAACGTTTGTATGGTACTCTGCCTGATTATACTGATCTTCGTACTTTTGGCTGTGTATGATTTGTTCTTCTTCAACCCCATGAATACAACAAATTGGAGCCAAGAGCTCGCTTATGCTATTTTGTTGGATATGGATTTGAACATAAAGATTACAGGTGCTGGGATGCTATCTCCAAACGTGTTCGCATTTCACGGCATGTGGTTTTCTGGGAGCATAAGATGTTCTCATCATTCTTATCTTTTCAATCAAGTGAAAGTGGGACATCCTATTTCACAAGCTCAGTGAGTGATCTATTCCTAGAAGACCATTTACTAGATGATATCTCATAGGACTTGGCAGCACTAAATGAAAGTGCAGGGTCTTCTTCCGGTGATCATGCCTAACAAGATGAAGCTCTTCTAGCTATTCCTCACCAAGTCACATCAAGTGCGAATCAAGGGGCTTCTGATGATAGTGATAGTATTGCGTACATTGATTCCTCTGATCAAATGGAAACATCTACTTTTGAGCCAGTACAACCTCGACGTACCTCTAGGGTAAGTCAAACACCTTTATATCTCAAGGATTATCACTGCTATTCTGTTA
>NCQV01075911.1:9161-20530 GCA_002740545.1 Lophocereus schottii | reverse complement strand
TGTATATTTTCGGAATTTGTTAATTTTCACCGAAATTTAAAGTTAAATATCGTATTGTACGTTGCGCAAATATGGTTTACGTTCATTGGGTTATGATTAATTGATTGCTCAATTGAAAATTATATAGACAATTTTCATTTTTTGTGTGCAAATTAATTATTCACATTTTGTGACATTTTTGCAATGTCTGACTGAAATTGGACGTTACTATTCCTCAATTCTTAATTACGCTAACGATACCGATGAAATTAGTTTGAAATTCGAAATCAGATATCACCAAAAATATTATCCGAACACAATCTTATTATATCCAACTGTAATCCACAAATCCAATAAGAATATGACATGTGTCATGTATCTATACGCTTAGCTCTCCTCTCTCTCTAGGCTCTCAGCTCTGCTCTCTCTCTAAATTCTCAGACTCTCAGCCCTCCTCTCTTTCTCCACTCTCACCTCTCAGCTCTCCCCTCTCTCTCTAAACTCTCAGCTCTCCTCACATCTCTCGCACACCCCTCTCAGCCGTTTAAAGTCTTCGGCCTTCGCAGCGCCAGCCGGCCCAGCTGTTCCCTGTCAGTAGCAGCACGCCTGCGACCACTCGCCTGCGAACACCCCTGCCTAGCTCTCTTGATCTGCCCAGCCAGAACCGTGCGAACAGATGGTATCAGACTACTCGGATGTACAATTATAAAACTACAAAAATTACCATTTCTTTAATACATGCAACATAAATTATTTCATGTACAATTTATGACACAACTTACAAATATTCCAATAACATCTGAAAAATAAATAAAACTCTTTATAATTGGTATCAGACTACTCGGACGTACAATTATATCAATTATAAGAGTTTTTAAACTATACCAAATAGTAGTTATAGGTAGAAATGGGTGAAAGTGGGTGATAGTGGGAAGAAGTGGTATTTTTGTTTAAGTGTGTGAAAGAGTGGGGGGAGGAAGGAGTGGATGGGTGTGGGAAGGAGTGGGTTGGATTCATTAAACCACGAAAAGAATAGGGCCTTCCGTCTAGCAAGTTATGTACAGAGCTTGATCATGTTGATCTTTCAGTTTTTCCTTAAAAAGAGCATGTCCTGCCTGTTGACTTGATTCAACAAGCTCCCTTTCTCGCATGCCTTATTCTCTTATGATAGAAGACTCATTGCATCAGTAGACCTTGTGAGTCTGTTGGCTATCATAGAACTTTTTGATGTCATGCGCCTGAAGAATTTTGCGCCATGCAGGCTAGGGTTTTAGAAACATGACATTAGTGCTCCCTTTGCATGTTTTTGAACTGATGATGTCCTTCCATAGTAAATTACTGCTTTCTAGTTGAAATTCTTCATCCAAAAGAGCTGTGCTCATCTACGGATCTAAGAGCAAAGATTGTCAGTCTGCTATCCTTTTCTTTTCTTAGTGAAGACTTCATATCTTAACCATGAGATTTTCATTTGGAATTTGGTATCAAAAACTGATATATGTTTGGTTGAGGCTTCAAGCATTGCAACTTGAGACCACTCCGCACCTCCCAGAAAAATGTAAGAAGCTTGATCCCTTCATTCCTCCCTAGAAGGTTTCAAAAACCTAGGAGCTTGATTTCCCAGCTTAGAATAGATGTAATTAATCAATACAACAACAACAACAACAACAACAACAACTCCCAGTGTGGGTCCCGCATTCGCGGGGTCTGGGGAGATCCAGCTGTAGGCAACCTTACCCCTACCGGTATTTCTACCCATAGAGAGGTTGATTCCTTAAGACCCACAAAACAATTTTTCTTTTGAAATCAATCAAATCAATCAAATCAATAAATAGGTAAATGATATGAGATAAACAAATAATATAAAATAAACAGGCCAGGGCACTGGAAGGATAATTGATGCGATCAGATATCATGGGAAATTCTATTCTAGGAGAAAAAGAAAATGTAAGAATTTAGGAATTTTTATTTAGGAGGACACTATCTTTTAGTTATTTTATTTTATCGTTTATGTAACAAATAATATCTTTTTGATTATATTATTCTTTAGTTTTCTTATCGCATTAGGATGTACTTCCCTATTTAAACTCCCGATTATGCATTAGGGAGACACACTTGAATGGAATAAAATTGAGTTGAGTATTATTTCAGTGCTTTGTGCGTGAATTTTCCCGGTGTAGGAATTGCTCTCAGAGCGTCTTACATCAAATTTGGTATAAGGGCCTTTGTTCCGGTGCCCTTTGTGTTTTTTATTTTCTGTCCGTACACATTCAAAAAAAAAAAAAAATTCAACCAAGTCTCGAAACCCTAGCCGTGGCCGCTAACATGTGACCACCACCACTCCCGTCCTCCACCTCCACCATCAACCGTCACCCGTAGGTCGCCACCACCGGCCGACCACCACCGTACCGCCACTGCCACCTGCCATCCCACGGAACCCGAATTTCACGAACCCTAACCTGCGTCCCCAATTTCAAACCCTAGATTTTCAATTCAACCCCAATCCGTCACCGAATCCCAAAATTGACTTCATTCCTCCACAATTCTCTGATTTTTCGCTCAAAAGCCCCACATCAAGTGAAGCAAATTGCATCAATTTTTGCTTCAATTAGTTGTTCCCCAAACCGCGAAATCTAACCCTAAAATTCGGCATACTTGTGCGGACAATTGGGGGCTTGTGGGTCGTAGGTTAGAGACAGAGAAGGCCGAGACTCTGCTGGCCGGCCGCGCGGTCACCGCCGACCGCTCTCGCCGGAATTTTCTTCGGCTGATTTCTGCGAAGTTGTTGCTGTAGTTGCTGCCGGCTACTGTTCCTGCCGAAGTTGCTGCTGAGGTGTGTGGTTGCTGTGCTGCTGTCTCCACCACCACACGAAGGACTCTCGGCCTACCTCTACCCAGTGTGGGTCAGTTTGGGTTGTGGGAGGCGCGAAGCTAAAGCCTTGACTTGCAAATCACTAAAGAGGTATCAGGAACTCAATCCACTTTGGTGTTTGCGTAAGATTTTTTTGGTGCGAAAATTAAACTAATATTTGATTACTTAGGTTTTCAGGCACTTGCGTTAATCCCGATTTCCCTGCATTATATTACCTATTGTGTTTAAGTCATATCAATAATCCATATCAATTGTAGTGCTTTGCTGTGTGCGTAGTGATCGTTTATTGCTTTCATTATTGTTGCAATTTGGATTAATCTCAGCACGTGTATTTCTTGTTGCCTTAAGCATGTCATCTTCTCCCAAGCAACGGTTTGACCAACTTGAGTCTAAGGTAGATCACCTCATTCAAGCCTTTGAAAAATCGCCCATCTTTGACCAACCCAAAACTTCCCCTCACATTACTGGAGATTTTATGGTTGGGGGTAGTGATCATCGTAAATGGCTTATGTATAAGTTAGGCCAACATAAGGAGCTTGAGTATGAGTGGCCTGACCAATCGCTTCCTTATGGCCACCGCGAGCGCGAGCAGGAAAGTAGTTGCAAACATGGTTAGGGAGATCCTAAGAGCCGTACGTTTGCCACTCCTAGAGACGAGAGGAGGTCAGATAACTATAGGGAGCCTAGAAATGCGAACCTTGAAACTGACCATAGGAATGTTTACAAGGGTTACTCTGATATTACTCGAAAGGTGAAAGTAGATGTACTTTCTTTTGATGGAAAGATAGATGCCACCACTTTTTTTTGACTGGCTGGTTGCTATGGAGGATTACTTTGATTGGTATGAGATGTCTGATATTGAACGAGTCCGATTGGCTAAGATGAAATTCGTACGACCTGCTAGGAAGTTTTGGCACACCGTCACGAGTCATCTTGAGCGAATGCGTTAGCCTCCCATCAACCAATAAGAAGTCATGGAGGATAGATTGAAAGAAAAGTACCTCCCTTATTTCCATAGAACTCACCTTGTGGACCAAATACTTGACCTGCGACAATCTAATTCTTGTGTGTCAGACTATATTAATGCATTTGAGGAGTTGATTCAACGTTGTGAGTTGATAGAAGACCCATCCTTCACCATAGCTGGATTCATTAGATGAGGCTTAACACAAAGCGTTAGAAGTCAAGAAGCTCAATAAGCCTGTCCCTGTGAGACGGCATACCCTTCCAACTAGGCCTGCCACCCAAGTTGCCTCTAAGGCACCACAATTTTCAGCAGGTGCTTCTAATGCAAAGGCCTCTAGCCTTCCTGCGTCCTCGAACTCACCCTTGTCTGCCAGTTCTTTCCGAACGCCAACTAATAAGGCTGTGCAGTGTTTTAGTTGTCGGGGAAGGGGTCATTATGCTTTCGAGTGCCCCTATCGCACATTTGCCTTGGAGCATGAACCCACTGACTGTGAGGAAGAGATTGTGAAGCCCGAGGGAGGTTATGAGGATCTTGTCGATGTTGAAAACAGTCTCCTTCAAGGCGATTCTCATCTTGGGGTTGTTAAGTGCCTTTTGTTTAATCCAGTTGTGAATGAAGAGTGGAAACGTACAACCATCTTCTGTACACTTGCTAGGTCGGGTGACACTTTGATGAAATTGGTTATAGAAGGGGGAAGCGCCGTGAATGTTGTGGCGCAGTCCACTATTAAGCGTTGTAACTTAAAGGTTGAACCCCACCCTAATCCCTTTAAGGTCGCTTACAGTTTCTCATAGGTGTAAGGTCCCCATCCTACCTATGGATGTAGCTCATCTTTTGTTAGGCTGACCTGGCTATATGACCGAAGTGTCATCTATCATGGTAGGGAAAATATCTACATCGTTAGATTCCAGAACAAGAGTCTCACTCTTACCCCTTGTCGACCTAAAGAGTTGTTTACTTTCCTCAGCCCAAAGCCATCTCCGACCTCATCTTCAAGTAAAGGCACCATCTCTCTTCTTCAGTACAAACCCTTGAAGAAATTAGGGAACTCTAATAAGTTCTACCTTATAGTTCTCGCTGGGAAGGCATCTGATGAGCTTCCCTCACTTTCCTTAGAGTGAACCGCCTTCCCCGGGCCCCTTAGCTGAGATTGCAGACCTATTTAAAGAATTTGCTGATATTATTCCCGAACAGCTTCCTGGTGAGCTTCCTCCCCTTCGAGACATACAATGTGCTGTTGACTTGATCCCTGGTTCCCAACTCCCTAATCTTTCTCATGGTAGGTTGAACCCTACTGAGCGAGGGGAACTGAATAGGCAGGTTCAGGAGCTATTGCCTATAAGGGTTTAGTTCGTCATAGCATGAGTCCTTGTGCAGTCCTTGCCCTTCTTACCCCTGAAAAGGACGGCTCTTGGCGGATGTTAGGATCATCGTCAAGTATAGGTTCCCTATTTTGAGGTTAGAGGACATGCTTGACTGTCTTGCTGGTGTCTTGCTGGGGCTAGCTGGTTCTCTAGGATTGACTTGCGAAGTGGCTACCCACCAAGTTCGCATTAGGGCCAAAGATGAATGTAAGAGTGCTTTTACGACACAGGATGGCCTGTTTGAGTGGATGGTTATGCCTTTTGGGTTATCCAACGCTCATACTACTTTTATGAGACTCATGACCCATGTTCTTCAGCCGTTTATGGGGAAATTGCTGGTGGTTTATTTTGATGACGTCTTGGTGTATAGGAAGTCTAGAACGGATCATGTTGACCATCTCAGGTAACTTTTCTGCACACTTAGAGAAGCTGAGCTTTTTGCGAACCTCAAGAAAAGTGCGTCTTCCTTAAACCTCAGGTCCTCTTCTTAGGGTTCATTGTGTCTGCTCAAGGTATTTCTGCTGATCCCGACGAAGTTAAAGCTATTAAGGAGTGGCCTGAGCACAAAATCATTACTGAAGGTCGGAGTTTTCACGGTCTTGCCTCTTTCTATAGGAGATTCATTAGGCACTTCAGCTCTATTATGACACCTATTATAGATTGCTTGAAGAAAGGGCCATTTCAATGGATTCCTAAAGCATCATCTACTGTTGGGGAGATTAAAGAGCGAATGTCATTTGCTCCAGTCCTTAGACACCCTGATTTTAGCAAGGTATTTTGGGTTGCCTGTTATGCCTCTGGGTATGGCATTCGAGGAGTGTTAAGTCGGGAGGGACACCGCATAGCATTTTTTAGTGAAAAGCTCAGTGACTCTAGGCGGGTGAAGTATACAACATTTGAGAAAGAGTTATATGCCTTGCTTTAGTCCCTTCGCCATTAGCGGTACTACATTTTTCCTCAAGAGTTTGTGGTATACTCCGACCACGAAGGCCTTAAGTATTGGAACTCTCGGACTAGTGTCAACCCTAGGCATGCGAGGTAGGTTGAGTTTATCAATGAGTATTCTTTTGTGCTTAAGCATAAGTCTGGGTTTAAGAACAAGGTCACCGATGCCCTCAATTGTATTGGTTGTCTTCTGCACATAATGAGGGTTGAGGTCCCAGGCTTTGACCGACAGAAGGATGCTTACTCTTGTCCTCATTTTGGCCCGGTCTACTGGAAACTTTTAGCTGGTAACCGTCGACCCTATATTGACTTTGTTCTCCATGACGGTTATCTATTCCGAGGATCTTAATTATGTATGGCCCGTACTGCTTTCAGAGATCTTAGTCTGGGAAATGCATGTAGGGGGGTTAGCTAGTCACTTGGGCTAGGATAGAACCATTGCACTTGTGGAAGATCGCTTCCATTGGCCTTCCCTTTAAGAGAGATGTCTCCACCATATTGTCTCAGTGTCGTTCATGCCAACTGGCTAAGGCCAGGAAGTATAACACAGGGTTGTACACTTCTTCACCTATCCCTCATACCCCATGGCGACATTAGTATGGACTTTGTACTCGGTCTGCCTAGAACATCTCGTGCTCATGACTCGATTTTAGTTGTGGTTGGCCGATTTTCCAAGATGACCCATTTTATTGCGTGCAACAAGACTGATGCTGCATCCCATGTGGCTAAATTAGTCTTTCGCAAGATTGTTAGGTTGCATGGTCTTCTTGTCTCCATTATGTTTGATAGGGATGTAAAGTTCATGAGTTATTTTTGGAAGACATTATGAAAACTGTGTGGCACTACTCTCAAATTTTCTGCAACTTTTCACGCCCAAACTAATGGGCAGACTGAGGTTGTCAATCGAAGCCTTGCTGATTTACTTAGATGTGTTATAGGGGAGAAATAGGGTACATGGGACTTGACCTTACCACTTGTCGAGTTGGCTTACAACAATGCTGTCAATAGGTCCACAGGGAAGAGTCCTTTTGAGATTGTCCATGGGTATTCCCCCCGCACCCCTGCTGACCTTATTCCCCTCCTTCTAGATGCCCGAGTATCCCAACCTGCGTCGACATTTGCCTGACACATACATGATTTGCACGCTGAGATTCGTTGTAAAATTGCAATGAATAATGACAGTGATAAGCTTTCAGCTGATGTGCATCGCAGAGACATTTCTTTTGAGGTGGGTGACTTTGTTATGGCTCGTATTCGACTTGAACGATTACCCAAATACTCCCACAAAAAGCTCCATGCTTGGGCACTGGGTCCGTACCAGATTGTTCGGAAGTTGGGATTTAATGCGTATGTGCTTGATTTACGTGAAAACTTGGGTATTAGTTCTATTTTCAATGTGGAAGATCTAACCGTTCAGCGAGGTATTTTTGAGCCTCCTAGTCTTCCTTTTAGTGCGGCTGCAGGTACCTAGATTCCTAGGCTCCCTCTTTTCCCGCAAGCCCACGCTGATATTAAGGCTGTGTTGGATTATGAGTTCGTGTCGTCCTCTCGTGGTGGCTTCCGTCGCTTCTTGGTGCAATGGTTCGGCCGCACACAAGCAGATGCTACTTGGATTACGGAAGATGAGTTCCGTGAGCTGAACCCTACGCTGTTGGAGTGGTATCTTCAAGACAACTCGCTAGAGTTGAGTTCTTTTCCAGCAGGGGAGTATGATGCAATAAGATATCATGGGAAATTCTATTATAGGAGAAATAGGAAATTTAAGAATTTAGGAATTTTTATTTAGGACACTATCTTTTAGTTATTTTATTTTATCGTTTAGGTAACAAATAATATTTGTTTGATTATATTATCATTTAGTTTGTTTATCGCATTAGGATGTACTCCCCTATTTAAACTCGCGACTATGCCTTGAATGGAATAAAATTGAGTTGAGCATTATTTGAGTGCTTTGTGCGTGAATTTTTCCGGTGTAGGAATTGCTCTCAGAGTGTCCTACATCAGTAATTTAGAGTCTTAACTGTTTTAGATTGAGCAGGCTAAAGACGGAGTACAATTTGATCCAATCTACTCATTGGTAAAACTAATTATTTGATCATGGATGTTTCTGGTTGGATGGGATTTGACCTTTGAAAGGGGCTTTCATTGTCAAGTTTTATTATCTGAAGCTTCTACAGTTGCTGTCTGTCCATTCAGCCAAATTCTGAGAAAGTTTATCTTCGGAAGCTTATTTTATCCTATGGTTGCCCTAAAGGTTTTTATGTTTGGAAGGCATCACATGGGAATATATTGACTTGCTGTAATTTTAAAAGAGGGTTAACATCATGGCAAATAAATGCTTTATGTGCAAAGGGTACTTAGAATTAGTGGGATGGCGTGCTGCTCATTATCAGTTTGCTAGAGCACTTTGGGAGCTTGCTTTCAGCTGGTTAGGCATTTCTTGGGTTTCTTTGATTCCACAGGGAACCTTATACTTGTTTTAGAGGGTTTCTTTGGAAGGTAGTGAAAAATAAGTAGGCCATGCCCCATGGTAATACTTCCACGTGATTTTTTTGGAGCATCTAGAGATAAATAGACATAAGAATCTTTTAAGGTGTGGAAATGGCTCTTCAGCACGGCAATTTCATCAAGACTCTTACTTTTGGGATAATTAGAGCCTTTTCTTTTCTTCTTTTGATATGGCGTATTATGTGCCTATGTGGGTAGTCTGTTCTTTGGACGTATATAGTCTCTTTTTAGGGTGCTAGTTCTGCATCTGGTTCTTTTTATTGACAATTATTTACCATATTGATGAATAAAATTATTATCAAACCTTGATTAGCAGTCACTGTAATCAATAATGATACCTTGATTGGTTGTCAATTTTCAACCCTTGGATGGCAAGCGTATAGTGGTTAAGTGACTTCAGTCACTGTAGTATATGACATACTCATTTCAGCACCCAAGGCATGAAGAATAGAAGTTGTTGGATTACAGCTTCAACCTGAGTATAACTAGAGCCAAGTCAACATGAGGAATATGGGTTGGTGTATATAGCTGCATATGTGATGGTGCTTTCTCTTCCCTGTCTCACAACTATATGGATCCAGTGCTCATAGATTCATGTTGATCCTGTGGAGATGGTCGTAAAGACATTTTTCTCTCAGATTCTCAATTCATTTGTTGAGTGCTCGGAAACTTGTCAATGCACATAGGAAGCTGTTGTGTGCTTTTCTCGAGTTCTGCATTTGCTGATGTATATTTTGGAAGCCAGCAAAGGGTTTAGGGTTTAGCTGCTGTTACTGCAAGGTTATTCCAAATGTATCAGAAATCAAAGAATCTGGAGTTAGAATAATCTACATAGACCGGAAAGATTAGGCAAGATTTGGCAGGCAGAGAGGTCTGCATGATACAATGCCAATCGGAATGGATGACCCTGTAGTTCTGTCTGGGCTTAAGGTTTTATGTCCATTAGTTGCCTCAAAATCAGTAGTTTTGCTAAGTTGAGTTTCTGGTGTGTGAAAGAGAAACCTTCATTGGGGGGACTAAGGTATTGATTTCTCTATGTTTAAGAAAGTGCGCCCCATGCACGCCCAGGTTCACAAAAGCCCCAAAGCCTAACTTGTTGCACCTTGCAAAGGGTCTGGCCTACCTCGTTCTTTAAACCCACAGAAGCTCACGCTTTTTTGCGCTCCAGACCAAGGCTCAAAACAACCCAAGCCCGCACTTTATGGAAACGATCATGGGGGAGGTAGAAAAGGGAACACACATCATGGCAAAACACAAATAACCTTAGATTGACACTTACCTTTGCTATATTATTCAATTTTGGGTAGAAACCTTTATTTAATTGCACGCAATTGCTTTGAGTATACACTAAATTAGAACCCTAATTTTCAGAGGGAGGGTTGGCTTTAGTGGAAGGCTTATACAATGTTACAATAAAGACGTAGTTGACCAATCTTTTCCTGTACTCTTTTTGACGGCCGATCTATGCCGGTCTCTTCTTCTCTCTAGATTGGAAATATGATGTCGCAAACGCCAATAATATGGAAAGAAGGATTAAAGAATATATTTCCCTTCCATCCTAATATGTTGTCAAATATTTTTTTTTTTCCCTCCCCTTAAATGGCAACAGAATTGATGAACCCAACATAAGATAGTATAGTATGGTCCGTTGTGATATCTAATAACTTGTTTAATGCTATCCTCCTAACTTATTTGTCAAAAATATGGTTTGAAAATGATTTTCAAGCATTTTTGAGTAAAAGCGTACCTCATGTTTAAAAGGGTTGCGCCTTCGCCTCGAAGCTTGCGCCCCGAACCCTAGGACCCTTTGCGCTTTTGTGCGCCTTGAGCTTTTTTAGTCCAAGAGTATATGATGGGACTTGACTGAGTGGAATGGTTGCTGAATGGTAAGACAGAAGAGTGAATGTGGTAAATATTGGGATTGGAAGGATCGATTATTGGGATTGGAAGGATGGATTTTGGGTCTAGGGCTTTGAATTGGCAATTTTTGCAGGGGAGGTTTAGGGTATCTGACATCAATTTTACGGTAATCTTTTGCAATTGAGGATTTTGGTTTCTTTATGTGATTGGGTGCCACTAGGTAAGGGTCCATTGAAGGTTTCAGGGATTTAAAAATTGGCAATTCGGGTTTAGATGGGTTCTTGGCAGATGACAGTAGTTGGGGGCTGGTTGGTGGCAACAGACTTGCTGTGGGTAAGTTGTTATACTGGTTCCAGTGCGTGTGGGGAACAGGGTTCCAGCAGTGATTGGGGATCAAGTTGGAGGAGAGAGTTGTATTCCCACTGTACATCTCACACTTCAGCCTCATGTAGAGGCAGGGCATCACACTATTGCAGGTGAGTGGCAAGTGGAATGCCTATGATCCACTACCAATAGAGTCAGATTTGATCTTTAACCCAACCTATCTGGTGACCAAGTATCTTTCTCTTTGCCCATTTTTCCAAGGTAGAGAATGTTGAGGAATAGGGTTTCACACATTGAGCATTTCATGTTCATGGTTATGATTCACAACCATCTAGCTATCCACTTGTGTCCCTTTTTTTAATGCCAATCCATGGCCAATGCTCCCGTTCTGAAGCTTTTGATTGATGGACTGAAGTTCTTTACGTTAGTCTTTGCTGTCTTGGGTTCACAAAAAACCATAGTCAAAGACGAGTGAGTGGAGAAGAAAGGGAGAGGAGAAGCACACAACGTAGGAGAGATCTAGGAGCCTAACTTAACATGTGTTGCTTTTTTG
>NCQV01075886.1:3740-15028 GCA_002740545.1 Lophocereus schottii | reverse complement strand
AACTTGCGAAAATCAGACACCATAATTCACTCCCCTCTTGTGGTTGTGTACTCTCTAAATCAACACTCAAGAATGGGGAAATGAACATGAGAAGAAAAGAAGAAGAAAATTTTATAAGAAAAAGAGTTTTAACAAGTAAAGGGGAAAGAAATACAAATGAGTATATTATAACAAGTCAAGTCCCAAAAGGTGTAGATTTTTTAGAAAAGCTACTTCTTCTCCAGAAGGAAAAAACAAATATAAGTGTTGGGCATGCGGAGAAATATGACCTTATACAAACAAATGCAAAAATAGGAAGAATAACAAGTTTATTGAAACATTGAGCAGTTTAGACTGTTTTGACCTTAGTGGAGAAGAAGCACTAGACCTTGCCCTGAAAAACAATGAAGGAATTATGGGGATAGTATAGAGGATGAACATGAGGAAAGCGATTATGAAAAAACTAGTCATATGATGGAAAGTAGCTCACTTAGTTTTGGTGACCTTCAAGGAGAAGAATCTATTGTAGATAACAATAATAAAGATGTCAAAGGAGATTGGTTCCTTCCTATAGTTCAGAAAGACATGGTATATAAAAAATATATCTTTCAATTAAATAGTAAATACGTATTTGACATGATGGAATGAGATCTATAAATAAAAGACGATGAATATGATGTGGGAGAAGTTAATCTTATTAATGGGGAAAACGTCCTTAAACATAACAAAGATAGAAAGTATAGATATATCCATATTGGAAGTGCTCAAGTTCAAATTACTTTGTTACGGTATTATGGCAAAGACATTGACCTTTATGCTTTGCTTTGTGATATTAGTCATATCAAATTTAATAAAACAACTATCACAGGAATCAAAGCCAATTTATGTAATGTGTCATTCAATTGGCGATCTAGATATTATGTGAGTCTAAAAGATGAATTTGTGAAAAACTTCCTATGGCATAGATATGAAAAGAGGAGGTTACCCACTGAGGATATTTTAAAAAATAATCTACAAATTTAATAATATTATAGATCCAAAGATTGAGGTAACTATGATAAAGACAAAGAATTTTGAAAGTCCTACTCCAAAGCCAAAAAATTCAAATGACAAAATTCAATCCGCATGGCATAAAAATTGATATGTGTTGGATACCTAGCTTTGCTAATAATCAAAAAGAAAAATGTAATAAAAATTAATGATAATGAAAAAATTGCCACCATCAAACCCAATTATTAAGAATGAGGAAACGGATCTTCAACTGAGGTTAAAGAAGATGATACAATTAATTTAACTAGTGAAATGAGTCGAATGAATTTTGAACCTACAAGATACAATGCAAATCGAAGTATGAGTTTGGATACAAAAAGTCATTGGGGTACAAACCAAGGACCATTAGTGAGTCAATTTATGAGGATAAGTTAGTTAAAAATATGACTATAGAGATATGTTATGAAGCTACAAATACTATATTCTAATAGCATTTATACCTCAATAAATATATGTTTGGAGGAATGTAATAGATATGAAATATTTGCTTACATCAATAGTGTCTATTTTGTCTGTTTTAGAGAAAGATCTTTATTTTTAGAATTCATGTGGAAAAAATTCAAGAATTCTTTACAAGGAAGAATAGTTGATAATAGCATAATGAGCCAAAATGAAGTCGTAGAGGGGTTATTCATGGAAATAGCAGGTGTCCAATGCATTATACTAGCCCCATGGGCAATTAACCAACCCTCTCATGATATGATTATTGGAAATGATTTTTAAAGCCTATATTATCCTTGCACACAAACCATAAACCAAATCATTTTCACAATAAATGTCATTCAGTGCCTATTGATAAATGAAATAAAGCATACACTCATAAGAAGATTGAGCTTATAGGCATCCAGTATGGTGGGAAGATAATATCTGCACAATGTGAGATCGCACTAACAATTTCACTGCTTGAATTATCTATTAAAGCACATATTGATGAACAACAAGAAGAATTATAGAAAGAACTCTACTCTGATTATCTCTTAAATTTTGGGACAAAAATAAGATATTTGCAAATATCACTTTGTTAAATCTTAACACTATTATTCAACTTAAACAAATAGTGTATATACACTAGGATATCTAAGAATTTTTTAAGCATATTAAAGAGCATTCAGAAAAAAAGGTTAATGAGGAATAGTAAGAGTCCTCTCATCAATCCTACTTTCATGGTAAGAAATTATGCTGAACAAAAAAGAGAAAATGTCAGAATGGTAATCAATTATAAAAAGCTTAATTATAACACTGTCTTTGATGGTTATCATATTCCTATAAAAATAATTCTTTTCATTGAATTTAAGGAGTTTCTTGGGTCATGAAAATGAATTGCAAAAGCAGATATTGGCAAATAAAATTAGATGAAGAAAGCATTCCTTTGACAACTTTTAGTTCCCCTTAAGGACATTACGAGTAAATCAAAATGCCATTTTATCTTACATCAAATATTCCAAAAAAGAATGGATAATATCTTCAAAGATCTTAATTAATGTTATCTAGTTATATTGATGATATTCTTGTCTTTTCTAGGACCATAGAACAGTATAAAGGTGACGTTCTAGCTTCCCTCTAAAGACACATTTGTCATAATATTATTCATGTTAAGAACAAGTGCATTTATGCTGAAAAAAATCATGTTTTTAGGTCTAGAAATAAAAGCTCAATAAATCATTCTACAAAAGCATATTCTAGAAAAAAGAAAAGATTTTCTTGAGAAGATTGAAGATAAGAAGCATTTAGAAAAGTTTCTTAGATATCTTATCTATGCTTCGGATTTCATTAAAGATTTAGCTCAATGAGAAAACCATTACAGCAGAAAAAACTCAAGAAAGAAGTAAGTTGGACATGGACTCCTACTGATTTAAAGATTATTCAAAAGTTTAAAAAGATATGTAAAAATCTTCATGTTCTTAATTTACCAAATGAAAGACATGATTTAATTCTTGATACGGATGCCAACAAAGACCACTGGGGTGCAGTACTCAAAATCAAAGAAGAAGAAAAACTCTACAAATATTATTGTGGAAGTTTTAACAAAGTAGAATACAACTATCCTCTAATAAAAAAAAATTCTTACTGTCACTAGGAGAATTGAAAAGTTTTTAATCTTTTTACTCCAAAACCTTTTCTCATTATAACTTATTACAAATGAATACTTGGTTTTGTGAAAAAGAATTTGTTAAATATGTAAGTGTAAGGGTGACTTCTATGTTGGCAATTATGACTTAACTAATTTCTTTCTTTATTGAACATGTACAGGATCACGGAATTCTTTGGCTGATAGTTTAAGTCGTAAACTTACCAATGGTAATTATCAAAGCAGAACTCCTGTCGGAAAAAGAGAAAATCCAAAATGAAATGTTATTACTGCTAGAACAGACTTCTCCTTCTAGTAGAGTCCTTATGGATATTTTTAAATTGCATACAAAGAATAGATCACACCTTGATTTATTGTACGGCTAGAACAGACTTCTCCTTCTAGTAAAGTCCTTATGGGTATTTCGAAATTTCATGCAAAGAATAGATCATACTTTGATTTGTTGTCATCTGCCTATCTAATCGTATAAATATTCAACCTTTTAGAATTACAAATAAATTACTTAAGAATTCCTTATGATGTTCAAGAAAAAACTAAGTTCCTATGTTCAAGAAAAATGGTTCAACGACTAGTATGTAGCCTGCATCGATTACTATCATAATTATTCCTATGATATTTAGGAGTCATGGACTAATATGATTTTCTTCCTTGATAGATCTGGAGTTGGTGGTATTAGATTCCCAGTAGATTTCATCCCTCCAGATGATCCTATCATTAAAGCTTGGGAATATAAAATGGTAGCTTATCTCATACAAATCCTAGATCTGCAGTGTCCATTCTTTTCAAGGCTAACTAAGTTTCAAAAGTGTATATTTAAAAGGATCCATTGAATTCTCACATCCTCCAATGGTCAGACACAATTTTCATACAATAAAAGTTTGTATGTCGAGGTATATAACGCACTGATTGTGTATGAAAATGGAAAGGACAAAGCAACTTATTATCTTGTTCAATTAATTGATCTAGAAGGTCTCAATTATCGACGACCAGAAGGCTTTTTAGAATGACAAGAAGTAGTTAGTGATCCTACTTTACTAAGAGCCATTAGATTTTACAACATTTATCACAAAATGTGGGCATTGATTGAATGAGGAAAAATATTAATATTATGGGAATACTACTTTCATTAGCTTAATAAGTTCAACAAATATATGAAGGTAGAAAGCACTCCTTTAGAAGATGCATTCGATTATCCCTTCGAAGTTGGAGCTGGAAAATTTCTATCAGAAAAAGAAAAAAGATATCTACATGAATTATTTAAGAAATGGGATCCAGAGCATCTTGAACTTAATGAAGATTTTATTATCATCTGGATAATGCTCGAGTTGAGGACACCATTGGAGATGAAAACATATAGAATCTTAATATGAATTACTACTCTTTGTCAGTGTTAAATACTCTGCAAAGTTGTTACACCATTATATGTTATCTTATCAAGTGTCAAGTCAGTAAAATAATGCAGTCTATTGTGGCCAAGTAAAAGCATCTTTTAATATTATGTGTACTGCAGTCATTCAAGCATCCTGTGTAATGCATATCCTCTATAAAAGGAGAAGTTAAGTGTTAAGAAGGGATACGGTCATTTGAGCATACTCGAGCAAAAAATACGTCGGAAGCCTCTATATCTATATGAGCAAGCATGTCTGATCATCTTAGTTGTTTAAGTCACTCTTTAATCTTTCCATCATAATATTCTACTTTCAAACTTTCAAGAAAAGAAGTTTACCAGTAGGGAACTTTATTCAATCGAGTCTTATGTCTTAAATATTATAATTTCTTCATTAAAGTCTCACCATTCTTTAAACTACAAAAACTTGATCAGTAACTATGGTCTGAGGTAGGAAATGAAATAGGTCTATATTGTGCTTGATCTAAGCGAGGTGTGGCTGAAATTAGCAATTTTCGTAAACTAGAAGTAAGAAGAAAGTCAGGATCTAGTGCCCACTAAATTTTGGTGGCGGCCAAAACTCTCTAATTAAGCTTTATTATGTTGCTAAGTATGGTGTGCCTAGAAAATATCATATTCATGATATAAATTGTAAAATGTAATAACTAGTACCAGTAAAGGCATTATAAAAAATTTTAATCATTTGCAAAAGGAATATTTCTTGAAAACCCCTAAAATAGCTTATTTGTGTCTTTTACCCAATTTTGGGGTCTTTCAATAATTTTCAAAAAATTTTAGTCAAAAAACAGTTCGGGAGGTATTAAAACATCAAAGCAGCAGTTCGGAAGGTAGTACTAAGATCAAGAGTAAGTTGTCAAGGTACCAAAAAATTAAGTAAAAAAAAGTGATGCCTGAAAATTTAATGTCACATTGGTCAAGGTACTAAAAAGTCAATTAGACACTTTAGGTTCCATGCTTTACGGGGTAGATCAACTTTGATTGAATGAGACGAATTCAAGAACTAGGTCAATCTCAATTGTCAAGTCAATTAGAAATATGATTGGGTAGAAATCAAGCCAACTCAATGTTGATTTAGTCTAAATTGCGATCAAGTCATCCTTATGTAACGTTTAAATACTTGTTCAATCGCGCTGGATAGGATTGCACTTGTAGTTGTTAAACTAAGCAGGGTGTGTAACTAAACATGTCAATTGAACTCTTGTAAGCACTCTGATTAGGCATTTACCTCCTATTATATTAAGGATGCTTTCTGTCTTGGGTTGGAAAGTGGCAATGTCCACCCCATATCTCTAGGCTGCTAGCTTGTGGGCTCGGTTTTGCAGGCTTGGTTTTGCAGTACATACATTGTGTATGCTACATAGTAAGCACAATCTGTTATACCTAATTGGCCGAAGGTCTAAATTATGATGGTTAGGTTATAATTGAACTATACAACGTTCATTAGATAAAGATACCCTTTAGATACCACTAGGGGCTTGTTCCTGGTGGCCTAGGGATGTAAGTATGTAACCCTCACGTTTATGCCAAACAGGGCATTACAACACTATATTCAAAAAGTTAGATTAGTGCTAGGTTGGATATATAGGCTATGAATCTACACGTGTTCGCATTATGCATGCGTGAAAGTGAGCACACCCAACAAAAATGATATGAGACTCAACCAAAACGAAACGATCTGTGTGATTGCATCCATAGCCAACCCGTCACTAGAAGTACACTCATTCTAAAATGTACGTGAAACCTAAATTGACCTAAACAAAAGCGGACAGAACAAATCCCCATCCGACATTTCTGTCATAGTTGCTTCTTTCAGCTAGACATGTTTACTGGATCAAATATTGGTTGACGCAATGCCGAACCAAGTCAAAAATCATACATCCTAAATTCGTGCCTCATTGAAATGCAATCAACTCAAAATGTGACCATGTACAAACATAACCTAACTTGTACTCGAACCAAATGACTCACTTGCCGGGTGTAAGAAGCGACTTAAGTTGAGAATTTGATTGGTTGAATACAGATCAGTTCGAGATTGGGTAGTTCATAATTGGTCTACTTTAGGTGGGTCTTCCCAACTTGGTTCGACTTGGGCAAGGTGATTTTAAACATGAGTCATATGGAGCAATGTTGGCTTGGGTTCGGTTCAATTAAGCCCTAGACACTTAAATATTTGTATAAAAATCCATGGGGCTCAGCTCGACCAATCGTTCTGGTATAAATGCAATCATTTCATTAAATTCATATTTGAGGTTAATTTTATTGGGTCGATTTATTATTACTTTCAAATACAGGACGATTCATTGAATTCACATTTCAGGCTAGTTTCATTGGTTCAATTCATTCATTACTACTTTAAAGTACACGTTGATTTATTAATTTCAGATTTCAGGTTGATTCATTACTACACCCATCGCTGCAAAGAAAACTGGTGGAGTGGAAATCCTCCACGTGATTTTTACCGCGTCTCTTGCGCTGCGTAAAGGCTGTCTGAGCAGTATGAAATGCGATTGGTATCGACGACGTCCTTCCCATCTCTTCCCAGTTGACGATACAACAGAGAACATGGGCTGATGATGGGCAGTTCTTGCTGTAAGCAGTAAGCTTCCTTCTTTAGTGTTTATTGTTCAGGTGAGCGCATTTACATGTTGATACCGATTGTGAATGTGTTTTGCCCAGCAGTCTTGTCATACGCAGTTGCCGAATTTCGTTGTCGGATTCCCTATATTAGATGTGTTTTGTCTCACTGTCATCGCTGGACCCTTTTGTTCTGATAAAATTCTCTTTTCTGGGGTTGCCCAGATTCCAATTCTACGGATCCTGCCATCTTCTCTCTCTTGCTTTATTATCGGTTTGACGGACAACTCAGCATTTTCCGCTTATTTCCTGCTGAAGCCTGGCTTCACTGATTTCTCCACTGTTCAGTTCATGCTTAAAGGGGTTCTGGATGATTTTGAATTATGCTTACTAGAACGTTGTAGTTCAAGGAAAGGGTAGAGAGGCTGAATTGAATTGGCTAAGAGCGTTTATGCATGATTGATTCTCTTGACAAGGAAAAGGCTTTTGTGATATGGGTTTTCCTTTGTAGTTGCATTTTGGGTCTTTAGCAGAGTATTTTTTCTGTACTTTTGAGATTCAATTTATTGGTAGTAAGGAGCCAGCTGTATGCTTGTGTAGGTTGGATTAGCTGAACAGGGCAGAAAGGAATTTTGAGTGTAAGAGGGCTGAAGATAGAAGGGAGAGAATTTGCTTGAGAAGATGTCTTCAAAGTCGACGAACAAGACGACTTCAAGGAGCAGTTCTGTTCGATCAAGACATGATGCTCGGGTCATTGCTCAAACCGTCATTGATGCTCAGCTCGCCTCGGATTTTGATGAATCCAAGCAGCTTTTTGATTATGCTTCCTCTGTTGACCTGAACTTGTCAGCTTCTGTGAGCAATATGCCTTCTTCAACTGTGTCATCTTATCTCCAAAAGATCCAAAGGGGAAGCTTAATTCAATCTTTTGGTTGTTTGATTGCCATTGATGAGCAGAATTTTACTGTCCTTGCTTTTAGTGAAAATGTCCCTGAAATGTTGGACTTGGCTCCGCTCGCTGTTCCAAACATTGAGCAACAGGAAGCTCTGACATTTGGAACTGATGTAAGAACTCTCTTTACGTCATCAAGCGCATCTGCTCTTGAAAAAGCTATAAATTCTGCAGAGTATAATCTCCTCAATCCGGTTCTTGTTCATTGTCGAAACTCTGGTAAGTCTTTTTATGCTATACTACATAGAATTGATGTGGGATTGGTCATAGATATGGAGCCAGTGAATCAAACTGATGTACCTGCGGCTGCTGCTGGGGCTTTCAAATCTTATAAACTTGCAGCCAAGGCTATATCAAGATTACAGTCTCTACCAAGTCGTAACATGGCACTTCTCTGTGATGTTTTAGTTAAAGAAGTGAGTGAATTGACAGGTTATGATAGGGTTATGGTTTATAAATTCCATGAAGATGAGCATGGTGAAGTGATTTCTGAATATCGTAGGCCTGACATGGAGCCTTACCTTGGTTTACATTATCCGGCAACTGATATACCTCAAGCTTCAAGATTTCTTTTCTTGAAGAACAGGGTGAGGGTGATATGTGACTGTTTGGCTACTCCGGTTAAGGTGATTCAAGGTAAGAAATGGGCTCAACCTTTGAATCTTGGAGGATCAATTTTGAGAGCACCCCATGGATGCCATGCACTGTATATGGCAAACATGGGTTCAATTGCTTCTCTTGTGATGGCTGTGACGATCAATGAGGATGAGGATGAGGTTAAGAGTGATCCATCAACAGGAAAAAGATTGTGGGGTTTGGTTGTTTGTCATCACACAAGCTCTAGGTTCATTCCATTCCCTCTACGATATGCATGTGAGTTATTAGTTCAGGTGTTTGGTATACAGATCAACAAGGAAGTCGAATTGGCTGCTCAAATCAGGGAAAGCCATATTTTAAGGATTCAAACTGTGCTATGTGACATGCTTTTGAGAGATTCCCCAGTAGCAATTGTTACCCAATCACCGAATGTGATGGATCTGGTTAAGTGTGATGGAGCGGCTCTCTACTACAAGGGCCAAGTGTGGCTGCTGGGTATTACTCCAACTGTAGAGCAAATTAAGAATATCACACAATGGCTTCTTGAATATCATGGTAGTACCAAAGGGTTAAGTACTGACAGCCTCATGGAAGCAGGCTATCCTGGTGCTTCTGAACTTGGAGATGCAGTTTGTGGCATGGCTGCAGTTAGAATAAGTTCTAAAGACATCCTATTCTGGTTTAGGTCCCACACCGCTAAAGAACTAAAATGGGGTGGCGCAAAACATGATCCTGTAGACAGTGACGACGGAAGAAAAATGCATCCAAGATCATCATTTAAGGCTTTCCTAGAGGTGGTCAAGTGGAGGAGTCAGCCTTGGGAAGACATGGAAATGGATGCCATCCACTCATTACAGCTAATATTAAGAGGTTCCTCACAAGACACTGCTGAAGCAGATGATAATTTGAAAATGATAGTGAACATGCCTCGGGATGATGGCTCCCCACAATCAGCAGTTGAGCTTCAAACTTTCACTAATGAAATGGTTCGTCTCATTGAGACCGCTATTGTCCCCATTTTCAGCGTTGATGCATCTGGCATTATAAATGGATGGAATGTCAAAGTGGCTGAATTAACTGGTTTACCCATAGAGCGAGCAATTGGCTTATCCTTACTTGATGTGGTTGATGATGAATCTGCTAATATAGCCAAAAAAATGCTCGTGTTGGCTCTACAAGGTAATTTCAGCATTCCATTGTGCTGGCTGGTTAGTTTTTTGCATTTCTGATGCTGCAGCAGCCTCTGTTCTCTAGGTTGCATATCCTTGATCTTACTGTAGTCTTCAGTATCCACTGATTCAACGTTTGCTGAAATAGATACCTAGATGCTCCCTTATGTCTTTCTTTTTGTCTGAACTCTGAGGAGTTTTGCAAATGAATCCCTAATTCTATTTTCTGACACTTTGTTTTGTTAGCCGATGCTGATGCCTTTGTTTTGCTGTGATCTTGTAAAGAAAAATAGTATTAGTGTGGTGATGTTAAACTTTTTTTCTCTCTCACACATACATATAGAGTGAGACGGAGGCAGGAAAATGGTATCTGTGCAGTTGATAATGTTAAATAGTGGCTTACCAAGATTATCTATTTCTTTAACATTTTATATATAAGATGAATTTGTCTTCTTATTGCTTCTTCTGCCCCTTAGTTGAGAAAAATTATCTACTCTTCTGTAATAGCATTTTTCTGGCCCTAGGTTGTTTCCGATGAAAGCCAAAGCGTCTCAGTGTATTGTCTGTCCCGTTCTTAATAGTGGAGCAGTAGGTTGTGTTCGCCTCATGAATCTAGAGGCTAATGAATGTAGCCCTTCTACAATTCAATTATAGAGGAAAGGCTCAATGCTTCAAAATCTTACTCCCCTCCTATCTCAACCCCAACCCTGACCAAAAAATCCAAAATGAAATACAAAAAAGAGGAGAAGAAAAGCCTGCTGTTGGGGGGACTGAGGTGATTTTTTGTTTTTTCTAAGCATTTGTTCCTGTTGCTAGATCTTGTGCAATTTCAACATCATATCCCTATTGTTTTTTTTTTAAGCTCTTTTTTCACTCTTATCTTCTTCTATTTGACGAAATGTCTTATGGGCAGGTGTGGAAGAGAGAGATATTGAACTAAGGTTAAAAACATTTCGATCTCAGGAAAATAAAGATCCTGTTGTTATTGTAGTTAATGCCTGTTGCAATCGGGATACAAATGAGACTGTTACGGGTATTTGCTTTATCGGGCAAGATATTAGTTCTCAAAAATTGATCACGAATAAATATGCTCAATTACAGGGTGATTATGCTGGAATTATGAGGAACCCTTCTGACCTTATTCCTCCAATATTCATGATGGATGAGCAGGGTCTCTGCTTGGAGTGGAATGATGCAATGGAAAAACTGTCTGGTTTGAGCAGAGAAGCAGCCATTGGTCGGTTGCTTCTCGGAGAGATTTTTACAGTAGAAAGTAACGGTTGCCGGGTTAAAGATCATGATGTGTTAACCAAGCTCCGGATTTTGGTTAATAAGATTCTTGCAGGCGAGGATGCAGATAAAATGCTTTTTGGCTTCTTTGATGAGCACCGTAGATTTATTGATGCTCTGCTTTCTGCTACTCGGCGGACTAATGCTGAGGGTAGACTTACTGGGGTTCTGTGTTTCCTG
>NCQV01075876.1:10747-22686 GCA_002740545.1 Lophocereus schottii | reverse complement strand
GTACGCCAATGAAGGCTGAGCTTAAAGCAGTTCATAGAGGTCTTCAATTAGCGAAGAATATGAACGTTGGAAAATTGTGTGGTCAACTAGAGTCTCAACCAGTGGTGGGTATGCTTAACAGCATCATTTCATGGACCNNGGAGCATGAATCTTTGTTGACTAGATGTATGAAGCTAATCCAGTCACAAGATTGGGAGGTAAAAATCTCTCATTGTCACCGAAAGGCTAACCAAGTGCAAACAAGTTAGCTAATATGGGAATCATTCTTGTGTCAAATTGTAATATTCTTAGTTGCCCACCCCAAGAAGTCATGGATTTACTCTTTGCTAATAATGTAGAGACCGCTTGGCTTAAACCTATTAGGAATTAATAACTTTTCTCTGGGGCAAGGCCGCTCCTTCTGCACCCAAAAAAAGCACAAAGAAATGGATCCTCAGGCGAGCTCGCAACAATGTAAAAAACAACTAATAATAATAACCATTTTTGTTTATCATTCGAACATTTCGATGCACTTTTTTTAATAACAGAGTCTTTTTTTGTGATATGATAACCATTTTAAAATGAAAGATAATAATTTGAAATCTTAAAAATGTTTCTAGCCGCATTTTAAGATATTCGATAGCGTAAATTGGTGGTAAAGTTTGATAAGAAATTTTGGTCTGGACAGAAAAACATAGTGCGAGACTCGTCAATGTTGGTGACCATATGAGGTGTACCATACCTTTACACACTTGAGAGGATAATTGTCTCGATTAGTTAGCAGTAACGTACGTAGTAGCGAGCACGTGTTGGTAAAGCGATACTAATACGAGTCAACCACTAATAATAAATTAAAGAATATCCGAACTCATTAGAAGTATTTTACTGGATCCGAACTCATTAGAAGTATTTTACTGGCTATACAATATTTTTAGTTAAAGTGTCCGAGTGTACAACAACATATTTTAGTAGTAGGTACAGTATTTTTAGTGAGCGAAATTTAGGTACACAGGACCAGTTGGTTTGGACCTATCAACTCACTCAAAGTAACTATTAGCTCATCAAAGTATCAGTTGCTTAAAAATATATTGCCACTCACTAATTTTATAAAATATACAGTATTTTTCACAAGCAAAATCGGATTTACTGTATAATATTTCGTTGAGCTGTATAATACTTTTAGTGAGCAAAATCCAAATATACGATAACGGTGCCTATACAACCTATTGTACGATACATACCACACAAAGCAAACGCACAACATAGTAGGTCGCCTACAAGATTTCCACTCACTCACCAATAGCATGCCAGAACTTCTGACACCATGATTTTAACTATGAACATGCAAGCATCTAAGAGTGGAGGGACCGGATCTCACCATTTCCAGCTAAACAAGAGATAAGACGACTAGCCACCATCATGCGAGGACACACTAAATAGGATTAACAGTCCAAATATGAAACTCACTTTCTCGAGCCTTATGTCATGCGCTCTCTCTCTCTCTCTCTCTCTCTCTTTTTTGTATGGGTATGTAAGCCCACTAGGGACCGTACCTCACGATTATTACCCTAATAGAGGAAGACATGAAGAGGTGAAGGAAAGGAGAAACTCCCTACACTTCTTGGAAGATATGAACCCACCTCCCTACTCCAGGAGGGGGGGGAGGGGGCTCCTCCCACTAGGTCACCCTATGGTGTCTCCTTTCTCTTCTTTATACTGCAACCATGGGAAGATGATACTGCTAAATTGTTAATCATGTTATGCCATGAATATGCTCAAAGATTGAATATGCTTAATGAAATTAATTTGGGTTCTCTGGAATTTTTTACCTAGAAAATAATACTTACCTTACCTCACTTTCACCCCAAAAAAAAAGAAAAAAGAAAAAGACAACATAAAACACGACACTGTTATGTGTAAAGAAAGAATTCAATTTTCAGATCCCCAAAGGAACACTGTCAAGATAATAAAGAACGACATCGATGATAACTTCATGTTCACATCTCACAACCTCACATTCACATTTCACTAACCAACCAAGGTACAGGTTGATTGAAAGTGGCCACCCTTGGAATACTGAAGATGTCCTTTTAGGTCACTCAATCTACAACCCTTTTCACCTCTATGTTGTTTTAAGGAAAGTTATATGAATGATGACTGGACGTGTTGTCAGTAATCAACATTATTAGTGGCAAATCAAAAGCAACAAAATATGTTTTTGCCATCGGCACAACTTGCACGGTATCTGTTAGGCTTTCAGCCCCACAAGCTCAAGAATCGCCAATGACTCTATATATACCCCTTGCATACATATCCCGCTCATCCATCGAACACATTTAAACACAACACCCTGCTTCTCTCCCAAAACCTAATCAGCATAACAAAGCTGAGAAAACATGAAGATCCATGAATTTCGATTTCAATTAATGCTCGTACTCCTCATTTCCTACCAGATTTATGTGTTGGCAAAAGAGGAAAAATTAGAGAGGAGAACTTACATAGTTCACATGGACAAGTCCCACATGCCCGCAAATTTTGCAGACCATCATGAGTGGTACTTATCATCTCTCAACTCCGCAGCAGACTCTACGGAGATGCTTTACGCTTACAACAGCATAATCCATGGTTTCTCCACGAGGCTTACAGAGAAAGAAGCACAACTGCTCAAGAGTCAGCCTGGGATTCTTGGCGTTCTGCCCGAGTCAAAGTATGAGCTGCATACAACTCGGACGCCACAGTTTCTCGGGCTCGCGAAAAGCAACCGTCTCCTCCCAACTTCAACATCGGAGAGTGACGTGGTCATTGGAGTGCTGGACACAGGGGTATGGCCTGAGCATAAAAGCTTTGATGACACTGGCCTAGGTCCGATTCCTAGCAGTTGGAAGGGCGAGTGTGAAAAAGGGGAAAAATTCAGCGCATCAAACTGCAACAGAAAGCTCATTGGTGCGAGATACTTCTACAAAGGGTATGAAGCTGCTCTTGGACCAATTGATGAGTCAGTGGAAACCAAATCACCAAGAGATGATAATGGCCATGGAACCCATACTGCAAGTACAGCAGCCGGCTCAACTGTCACGGGAGCCAGTCTCTTCGGTTATGCATCTGGTATGGCTCGAGGAATGGCTCCAGAGGCCAGAATTGCTGTATACAAAGTGTGTTGGCAGGGTGGCTGCTTTGCCACAGACATATTAGCTGCTATGGAGAAGGCCATGGAAGATGGAGTGAATATCATGTCAATGTCCATTGGAGGCAGCATTTCTGACTACTATAAAGACACAGTTGCTGTTGGAGCCTTCACAGCCATGGCAAAGGGAATTTTCATATCCTGCTCTGCAGGAAATGCTGGACCTGACACAGGTACCTTGTCCAATGTTGCTCCATGGATAACTACAGTTGGTGCTGGTACACTGGACCGTGATTTTCCAGCATATGTTACCCTTGGAAATGGAAAGAATTTTACCGGAGCATCACTGTACAGTGGTAGACCACTTGTGGGAAGGTTACTGCCCCTTGTATATGCTGGGGATGCAAGCAACATGACAAATGGCAACCTTTGCATGAGTGGTAGCTTGAATCCCAGACAAGTTCATGGAAAGATAATTGTATGCGATCGAGGGGGGAACTCAAGGGCGCAAAAAGGTGTGGTTGTTAAGAGGGCTGGCGGTGTAGGAATGATCTTGGCGAATACTGAGACTTACGGAGAAGAATTGGTAGCAGATGCTCACCTGATTCCTGCAGCATCCGTGGGACAAAAAACAGGTGATGAGATCAAGAAATACATATCATCTGAACATATGGCAACAGCAACAATTGATTTTTCAGGGACTGAGTTGGGAGTGCAACCATCCCCAGTTGTAGCAGCATTCAGTTCCAGAGGTCCGAACCCAATCACACCAGAAGTACTCAAACCCGACTTGATTGCTCCAGGTGTAAATATCTTAGCAGGTTGGACAGGCAGAGTAGGGCCCACTGGGCTTGAGATCGATACCCGGAATGTGAGCTTCAACATTATCTCAGGCACGTCAATGTCATGCCCACATGTAAGTGGTTTGGCTGCACTTATCAAGGGTGCACACCCTGATTGGAGCCCTGCAGCCATAAAATCCGCCCTCATGACCACATCTTACACCGTTTGCAAGAACAATAAGGCAATTCTTGATTCTGCTAGTGGACTTCCATCGACACCCTTTGACTATGGGGCAGGGCATGTGGACCCTGTTGCTGCCCTTGATCCAGGGCTTGTGTACAATGCGACTGCTGATGACTACATTGATTTCCTGTGTGCCTTAAACTACAGCTCAGATCTCATCAAGCATACCACATCCCAGGAATTCAGCTGTTCCTCCAGTAAAACATATAGCGTCCAAAACCTTAATTACCCTTCCTTCTCTGTTGTTTTTGAGACTGCTTCTGGGAATGGCAGAGATAGTCATGGAGTTAGCACTGTCAAATACACAAGAACCTTGACAAATGTAGGCACTCCTGCAACATACAAAGTTTCAGTGTCCTCACAAACTGATGCAGTTCAGCTCATAGTGGAGCCGGAGTCGCTAAGCTTCAGTGCAGTCGATGAGAAGAAGAGTTTCACTGTTACATTTACTGCAAAGCCAATGCCATCTAGCACAATGAGCTTTGCCCATCTGACATGGTCTGATTTGAAGCACACAGTGACCAGTCCAGTTGCTTTTGCATGGAAATGAATGTATAACTATCTGAAACGAAGTAGCAAGGGCTGAAATTCAGGGCACAAAACCCATACCCCTCCCACTTAAGAAAGCACAGGCAACTACAAGGATCTTAGACATAGATATATGCTCCTTAGAACTAATTTCTACCATCTCTCATTTCATGGTCTTCAGCTATGTAAACAAAGAGCTCTTTAAATTAAAGTGCTCCACTTCCAAAGTCAGCATATGTAGTTCCACAGATTTTCACCCAACAATGGTATGTACATGCAAATATAAATAATAGGTGGTGTGCTCTGTGCTGGAATGACAAGAGTTTAGTTTTGGGGAGAAATCAATACACATAACTCATACTTTCTTGACTAACAAATTATACGAGTCAAAATCCAATATCATGTATATATAAAATAGAAATAACAAAAAACTCCTGTTCAAATTAAAATTTCAAAAACAAAAATTCATAACCATACCCCGCTTTTCCAAAGTTTGACCACAATTTGAGAAACATTTTGCCAACAGTACTTTCCACTGTATTCTTCAAGAGTAAATATCATCTCACAGGGTTCACAGACAATTTTAACACAAGTTCATGCCATTATCCTGGGTCAACATTACAATCATGAGCTGGTGTTCCTTGATGTTCATCAATTGCTGTTAAACCTGGGCACCGAATCATATATGACCACAGCTGCCAACTAGTAGCTTTGTCACACTTGGAACTCAGAAGTGTTGCAAAACCAGCAGATCATGAGGCTCTGTCATATCTACCAGTTATTAAATACAAAAACTGAAACGCGAGATAATCACCAACATGCTTGACAAAACATGCGATAATATAACCACGTTTGCCAACTAGTAGCTTTGTCAAGTCCTTCAAAACCAGTAGATCATGAAGTTTCCACGAAGGTCTGTTGCGTAAATCTCATAACAAATGACAAAGCACTACCTTCAGAACACTATTACTCAGTATCATCAAGATATTGGCAAACAGGAAGATAATAAATATCAAGCTGCCAGTACTTGTGTCTTACACCTGCCCAAACATCTTCTGCCAAGCAATCCTTGACTGGCAGTGGAATTAACTGAGTAGCATAACCCAAGTTTTCAAGTTCAAGAGAAACCAAATTGCAGTAAACAACATGGAAGAAGGCATTGTCTCCACAAAGACCATTGAAGAACGAGTAAACGCCCCCAGGTCTCAACAATTTCGGGAGATGTTGGTGGAACTCTCTGAGGTCTTCATAGTATTCTCCATACGTATCAAAGAATATACCTGATTAATTAACCAAGACAATTACAATCAGTGGAATAGAAGCTGAAAGCTTTGAATGTACATATGTTCTAGTAAAGACACATTGGCAGCAAGGGAAGCTCGGACAGGAATCCATCAAGCATTATAAACAAAATCAAATAGTTTCTTCTGTGAGTGACTCAAATGTCCAAGTTCCAGACGTCTAAAATTAATAGCTCCGGCTACTGTATGGATTCTTCATCATGCAAGTGATGCAACTATAACTTGAAGCAGAGCATGTCCAGCACCTAATAAGGCTACTGTTGAAGGCAAGCAACTCACAATCAGGGTCAAATGATAACCATAATTTTCTAAAAGATGGGAAAAAAAATTCTCTGTTTTGTATCCAGTATATAGCAAAGGCTCCGAGAAAGAGAAAGGCAAGTTGACAGACTAATCAATTCCACAACGCCATTATCCATAGAATTCTCAACTCATTGGTATATGTAGCATCATAAGTTGCATAAGCCCAAACAACATGTGCCAGAAAGCTAACGTTAACTTGCCACTCAAGTAGAGCAAGTCCTGCAATACCTTATCCATAAATCCGAAAAACACAACCAGAGGATGAACAATTCAATGATCGTTCTCATTTTATTGAGTTCGCAAAACTATCTCCAGCTAGTGAAGATGTTCATCCGGGCAAGTCAGGATGGACTCCAGGAAGGTACAAATTCTTCTGAATTGGGCCAGGCCTTGGTTATTGTGGGCCTAGTTCTAACCTGTGTGTCGCCCTGGGCCCACATCGCGCATACAGTCCGCATGCAAATTTATTATCTTCGTGCATTAGAAACAATAATAATATAAAGGGGTTTTGGAAGCTAATAATCCGACCTTTGGAGGTCTTGAACAAGAATAATCTAACTTCATAAAATTAACTCTCAACAAGTTAACCTTTGGGGGCATTTATTTTTAATACACCACTTTTAAGTCAATAACAATTTTAATTTGATTGTATATTAGCTTATCTATCACAAATGAATGATGGTAACAGAACTGAATGAAAATCCCATGCATGATAATGATGGCAATACCTCTCAAATTGGTAAGCAATAGCGTCTATGATTGGATCATGCTACAATAAAACAGATATCCCCATAATTTTAAAAAAAATGAGATGGTAGCTAACTTATCACATCTGAAAAGTGCTGGGGAAAAAAAAAAGTGATAGAAAATATACCATTAACATATTTAAAAAAAGTCAATATATTGTCCAATTGGCAAGTCAAAGAGCTGTTGACTTGGTATGATATACAACAACAACAACTCCCAGTGTGGTATGATATATTAATAGTAAATATCCTTAACAGGGTGAATACTGGGTGTCAAATCTAAAGGTCAGATTATTCCCGTCTAAATGCCCCCAAGGTGGAATTATTGGTATCCAAAACCTCCAAATATAAATTAACATTTTAAGCTGGAATTTACCATCATAGTGGAATTATTGGTATCCAAAACCCCCAAATATAAATTAACATTTTAAGCTGGAATTTACCATCATAGCACCCAAACTGGGGAAGGAGATCTTGCCACCGACCAAATAGAATCTTCACATTATCCTTCTCACCCCATCCATTGCGGAGCATCCTATCATAAACCTCTGGGTGAGCCTCTACAATAGTGTGTGAAACAGGGTTGTATTGCTGAATAGCCGTGTCTACAAGACCCATCCCAAACCCAATATTCAGTACGTGGCCACCTCTGGCACAGATTGCTTTTGCATGAGCTTCCATTAGTGGTTTCTCCCAGGCCATCATAACAGCCTTGCTCTCAGCATCCATCAGCTTGTCCTCGCTGAAACTAACCCTATCTTCCAAGTAATGCCCATGAGAGTCAGCAGTTTCCTGAGCTTTTCTAGCAATGGTACCAAGGACCAATTCAGCTTGAACCCCTGTTCGACAGCAGATAGTCAGAAACTTTGTAATATTCTTATACAAAAGTTCATAGTAGATAAACATGAAACAGTGGATGAAATTCTGGCTTGTTTAAATGCAATGCTAATTAATCAGGTGAAATCAACACGCTTTCTACATAAATTTTAATTTCTATTCATTCTATTCAAAAGAAGCTAGGACTGGAGATGAATGCTATCAGAATAAAAAAAGCTGCCCAATGAGCAGGAGCCATCATGGTTCGAAAGAATCTTTGCACCAAGAAAAGTCAAAACCAAAAAATTCATTGAAAATCGAAAAAAGTAACTTATATCATCCTCCACATCATATAGTGTATGAACTATGAATCAATACTTTGACCAGATCTGAAAGAGAACTTCTTGTGAAAGAAATGCAAGCCATCAACATGGAAATATTCTTGTGTTCAACTACCATTTTCAGTGGTAAAGTGTACTTCCTTATAGAAATAACAGCCAAATATCTCTCCCATTCTACAAAGACATCCATGATGGGTCTAGCACTACATCAGCAGATCAAGTCGCGAAAAGCAGAATACAGCAGATGAAATGCACCAAAATTCTCTCTTTTCTTTTTGGTGGCCACGCCGGGGGGGGGGGTGTGCATAATTACCAGGAATGCCCTCCCAACCGCAGATACCTCCATAGCGGGCGTATGGACCATCCCCGGTAACTACGTCCCTGTGTGCATTCAGCCACAGCCCAGCAGTGGAAACTGTCATCATTGTTGCGTAATTTGGTACTCATCCTCTAATGGTACCCCATTAAAATTAACAAAGCCATGACAAGGCAAGCATGATTGCTGTTTAATATTGTTGATCACATTGTGTCATCTAGTTAGACAATTCCAGAATTAGTGTTTACCATCCTAAAATATATTTGGGAACACGATCATATGAACTGATTTTAAGGTAGACACTAGAATCCTGATTGTTAGCCAAGGAATTGTACTGAAATGCTTCATCCGACTCATAGTGAATCCTTTCGTTTTCACGCCAAGAATATCAAAAGTTTGACTTTAGGAGGGAGTGTTAACATTCAATTTCCATTCTAATGAAAAATTAGAAAACCATGCTATGTTGCTAGTTAATTAAGAAAAAACATTCTCCCCTTACATAGGGCAAGATGACGGGGACATTGAACATCAAAAGAAACAAAGAGTTAAAGGTAAAGAGGAAATGTCTGCACCTGTAATCAGAAGATATACATAACCATCAAAAAAGAAAATAGATTATGCTCAGGCAACCCCCTGCGCTCGCCTCCAGCAAGCATGTATTTAGCCTTTGTGGGAAAAGCAAAAACCGTTGCAACACAGAAATGAAAACGTGAGATGTATCTCTCCCCTATGCCTAGGCACTGCAGTATCGCACTCGAACAAGGGCCTAATGATTGTTAATACTATAACCAATATTTCTTTACTTTTGAATAGACAGTTCCCTGATAATCTTGGCGTTGTGCTCAAATGACAGCACTGCATCCAGAAGAACATAATGCATTTTGGAAAAGAAGACAGTTTTGGTGACAATCTTAGTAACTCATGAATCACCAGTTCACCACATATTCTTGGCAGGACGGTGAACAATGGTATTGCTCCGAACCTCAACATTGATGATGGCTAAACTACTTTAGCCTAGCTAGCCTACAAGTCTCGATGATAAATACGTATCTTGCTGTTGCACAAGGCCATTCTATGAAAGTTTGTGCTTTTAGTCCAAAATCAAGAACAATCGTTCATAACCATTTCAAACATCAAGTTCCTACCATAAGTGAAAACATTGTCTAAAATAATAAAGACGACTGCTAGAGTCACCTAAAAAATTGACCAGTGAAAATTAAAATAAAATAGGAAGATAACATGTCCCAAGATTCTACCCCAATGTCTCTCAAACAAACTATAAAATTATGTCCAGTACTTTGAAATTATAAGCATTGGAGTGACAAGAACAATATTCTTTATTTTACTTGAAGATGTGAAAGGATTGTTCTTCCGAAGCATAGAAGAGGTCGAAGTAGATCTATGAAGAGTTGGAATGAAATGATTAGACATGATGTGAGAACTTTAGGACTAATAGATGACACAATTCAAGATAGGAGGCAGTGGATGTCTAGTACTAAGGTTGCAGACTTTAGGTAGCATATTACTTGCCCTTCCCTAGAAATTGAGCAGCTGGGGCGTGATTACTTATCATGCATTTCCAGCACTAATATATGTCATTAATTGTCCTTTTGATCGTACTGGTATTATATAAATTATTGGTTATTTGTTGTGTCGCCCATATTTTCTATTACATAGTATTGTTATAGCTAGTTAATTTTTGGGTTTGTTTAGCCTCAGTTTTATATCAAAAATTCCTTAAATTTCCAATTGTTTTCTCAAATCTTTTATGAGTCTATTGAAATCTGGCTCTTTGTGGATACTGGTACCTACAAAGGTAAGACTGTTTACATTTGGATCTCCTTAGATCTCGCCCACGCAGGATCCACATTGTGAGTTGTTGTTTCTTTATTTTACTTCTTCAAGGTCCTTTTGTTGATTGCATCACTGTTGTGAATTTCCCCTCTCTTTCTAGGCTTTCTCTTCCAACATGTTCTTCGGTATTCAAATTCACATTACAACTTAAGAACTCAATTCGATAACCATAGAATCTTTTCACCAATTGTCGATAATGCGTAACTCAAAGACTTGTCTTAGAAATATTCTAATCCTTCATTATTGTCAACCATACGTTTCGTGAGATTTATCAATAATGAAAAAACTTTTTAGCATTTATTTATTTCTTTTGTGTTTCGTGTTTTATTCTTTTTTTGGGTGGGGGGAGGGATTGGTGATTACAAGGAAGAGTGAAGATTATCTTGTGATCTTAGACTTATGGCTTGTTCTTTTCGTTGAGAAATAGGGGTCGTAAAACGGTGAAATTTGCTAAGGATTGATAGAAGTAGGTTAAAGTTGGTATTTTTTGGTAAAAGTGGGTTAAAGTGAGTTGTAGTGGTTTGAAACTCGAAAAAGTTGTATTTTTTTAGGTATGATGGGTGGAAGTTGGTTGACGTAAAAATTTGAAAATATTTAATAAGTACTTTTGTAAATGTTAATAGGTTAACAACTTTTAAATTGTTTACGACTTTTTGCATCAAAAAAATAATTTATGATATATTTTAATGTATCTATTGAGGAAGTTTTTATATATATAAATTTTACGTAATAACTTATAAATTATTAGTTCAATATACCAACACAAAAAAATTACCACAGAGTATTTTTTGGTTGAAAACATAATTAATTTTCACACGATAATTTATAAATTGTAAAAATTTGAAGGAGATGGGTTGAAGTTGGTGAAAGTAGGTTGAAGTGGTTTGAAATTGATTTAAGTGATTGAAGTTGGAATTTTTTTTTGTTAGAGTTGGTAGAAATAGGTTGAAGTAGGTTGAAGTTAGCTGATATTGGAAAAATCTCATTTCTCCAACGAACAAAACAGGCCCTTAGTAAGTAAAAAGGAGAAAGCTCAGGTTTTTTGAGTTCATGTCTAACATGTCTCTAAGATAATAAGGCCATAGTTGACCTAGCCAAATTGGGTGGAAAGAATCTGGAAAAGGAAAAAAAAAAAAAAAAAAGAGGAAAAAGTCTTTTATTCCTCTTGTTTGGATTAGGTAGGAAAAAAACAAGGGGAAAAAAAACCATGATGTTCAAGCAAACTTTCTTTCCCCTATTTGGAAATACAAAGATTGATCAAGGAAAGAAAAAACTAAGATACTGAGTTTGTTCCTTCATCATCTTACCCCAATGCAACCTCTAGCGATATTTCGATACAAAAGCAACCCTGTTCAAACCGCAACGTGTATCACTATAACATTTCAATGCAAAGAGTTGGTTGAAGAATCAATTAGACATCAATTTTCTAGCAACATTTCAACTCACCTCTAATTTCCATTGTTTTCCTTCCAAACAATGCAGATCCTCCCCTAAAATGTATCCCATCATCATGCGTATAAACCTGGGTCAATAATATAAGTGACTGAACCACAATGCATGATCCTAGCTCACTTACATAACTCATCTCTCTCTCTCTCTCTCTCT